>CATIWQ010068224.1:0-36295 GCA_949673415.1 Euphorbia schlechtendalii | reverse complement strand
TCATCCTTAATGAGTTTGTTAGGAGAATTTTTGGGATCGAAGACTCTTACCCGATAAATTTGTCTAAACTCGTTTAGGTTGAAATGAGTCTATCATGCTTGATGAGTTGACAATCTCGAAACCGAACCAATCACCCATCATCTCTCTTGTGACGGTGTATTGTTGTCCTTGATTCCAAAACTGAATTGCCCTCCTCTTTGAATCTTCATAATCGAATGTCACCAAATACTCAAGAATCCAATCTCGATTTTGTAAGAATGCATGTTCACAAATTTCAAAAGGCCAAGGATGGAAAGGTAGGCTTCCATCTCTTGTCAGAGATTAAGAGTTTCCAAGAATACCAGATCGAGGAATATCATCCTGGTGATATCCAATTTGCTTAGCTTTTGAAATCTCTTGCCCTCTTCTCTTATCCTTAACGGGAATGGACAATTGAATTCTTCTTTAATTGATTGTATACCTCTCCTTTGTGCTGCTCTTTTCACACGAGTCATGTTGGTTTGAAGATAAAGGATTGAAAAAGGTTTAGATACTTGAATAGAAGAATAGAAATTTTAGAAGTTTGAAGGCTTTTTAGAAGGTACGGTGGCTAGGGTTCAACTTGGACCTATTTATAAAGGTTTAAGGGGACTCTAATTAGTCATAAATGGGGTTATAGCCGTTTAGGGTGAAAACTAGCCGTTAATGGTGATTTTAGCCATCTTTTGCGTGTCAGTTCATGATCTGTAATGATTATAATTTTACCATGTCACGATCACGAAGGCCAGTCATGATCGTAACTCTCCTCACGAAACAAATAGAAAATTTTTCTACCCAGTGTTCACGAGCATGAAATATGTCACGGTTGCGAGCCTATTTGTTCTTCAAATCCTTCAATTTTTAGACTTTGTACTTATAAAAACTTAGAAACAAAAACACAAGCAAAATTTGTTAAATACAAATGATAAATATTTACTATTATACCTTGGGAATTCATGGTAAAGATAGCAATTGAACATCAATGTCTTATTGTTCAAATTTTCATTTATAAAAGCAAAGATTTACAAACTAACACGAAAATACAAATAAATGAACAAACAAACAAACACGTAAAACATAACTAAACTGAAAGAAAAACTATACAAGATTCTAAATCGAAAAGAAAAGAAAAGATGAAATTTTAGTCTAGGGGAATGGTCCTATCATATGATTAATTTCATAGTAAGATTCCCTCAAATCTTGCTCAACATCAACCAGTAAAGTACGAATGTCTTCGATTTTTCTACAGATTGAAATTTGCTCTTCCATAAGATTAATTAATATTTGATAGAGGTTGGAATTTCTTCTAATTTCTCCTTGCCTATTTTCCCTTTCTCTCTCTCGATCTGCTTCTACCCTTTCTTCCCATGGCTTCCAGCCATAAGTTATTCTATCTTCTCTAATGTTCCTTATTAAGAAATTTTTCTCAAAGAAGACTTCCATTGTTAATTCCGGAATTACATCCTCACTATTGAACATTTCCATAAAATAAGGTAATCTCCCTATTTGGCCCAACAGATTTGCCACTGTCCGACACCCATATTCGGTCAATTCAGGATTTTGCACTGCAGATATAAGTGCTTCCATCATAATTCCAGAGACATCGACAGGTGTGCCCTCCAGAATTGCTTCCAAGATAAATAATTCTTCAGGAATGACAGTATCGGAATTAGACCTACCAAACAACGCACCACTTAAATAAAACTGTAATGCCAACAAACAAGGATCACGAATCCACCTGCTATAGGTGAATTCTTGTTCATAATCAGTTTGGCCCGTCAAACAATTCCATGCTGGTATAGGATTCCAACCAAGAGGCATCTTATAGAAACAATCTTTTGGAAATCCCAAATACTTCTCCAAAGCCTTTCTCATGATCTTGTACTCTTTCCCATGGTGGCGATAGATTATACAATTTTGTCTATCATTTCTCCATGCCACTGTGACCAGCATTTCTATGCAATCACTCACACTATTTTCGAGGGTCAAGTTAGAGTAAATGAAAAAATTAAGCGCTCGGAGATAGTACATAACTTTGTCAAATATACCCAAATGAATAAGACTATTCCTAAAAATTGTATAGGAACTTTTGAATTCAGTAACTTGGATCATTTCATAATGATCCCCCTCTTCCTCCGAATATATTGGGAATGGTGCTTCGTACCACTCCTGGATATTCTTTGGCTGAAAAACATCGAGTTCTCGTCGGATAAACCATTTGGACGAAAGAAAATTGTAAGAAAATAAAGGATATTTGATTTGGAAGAAGTTTTGGTTTGGAAGGAAGAATTCTAATTGAAGGATTAGATTATTGATGAACAGATGTGCATCAATTTATAAAGATTAGTGGGATAATTGTCGAATAACTGCTCAACCGTTGTAGTTATCGAACGTATCACGATCGTGAGACTAAATCACGAGTGTGACTTACAGAATTTTGAAAATAAAATGTTGGTAGGGAAATTCACGAGCACGATAGGGAGTTGCGAATGTGAATAGGAAAAATAGAAGAGAATCTTCTATTTGTCAAGAATTAAGATGAAAAATTATGATGAATCACCCCAAAGATAATTATTTCATAATCTGTTCACATCTAGAATGAGATTTAGAAAATTGTATGGTATAGGAAATAAAACAAATAAATAAAAACTTTAGAACTTACTTACCTTCCCTGGTAAATATCTTCAGAACACGATTTCCCTTCCCGGCAACGGCGCCAAAAACTTGTTCGCCACTTTTCTATTGATAAGTTTAATAACTGTTTCGCAAAGAGTTTAGTTATATATTAATGGTACCAAAAACTTGTTCGCGTAAAGTATAGGTGTTGTCAGTACCTCTTATCAAATAGAAAAATGATGATAACTGTAAATATACAGTTGCGATGTAGTTTTAAAAGATATCGATCCCGCAGGGAAGGACTAGTTCTAAAGATCAAATAGGGAAGATAAGATAAAAAGAAAATAAAATAATGTATAGTTTGTTGGATAGGAGGGTTAGAATGAAATATGAGTAAATATAGGTGTGATAGATGAGAGACTCTAAATACATTGATTTTCCCTACGAAAAAGTATAGCAGAGAAAACATGCAAGTTCAACAAAGATGCTACAACGCACTAGACTAATCTAACAAACCCGGTTCAACACACTCAGATGTTTAATGATTCACCGCAGAGCAACACATGAAATAACTTTTCTAATCCTAGCGCAAACGAGATAAGACTATCATATAAACCTGGACAACATCAATACTATGCTTAGAACGAGTCGCTCTCACATAGCAACAATTAGCAAGTTACCATTCTAAAAACGTTGGCTCACTAAACAGTGTTATATCACAGATCTAGTGATTATAGACGATCTTGTTAACCCTAAAACTACTCTTAAAATTAACGCCAACGCATATAACTTGATTAACATGAAAGACTTAACACGAAATACGCATTATGACACATAGACATATCATGAACTTTGAAATAGAAAGTATAAGTAGAAAGCAAAGCAAAGTTGTAAGGTATGCAAGTGAAAGCTAAAGTTGATCAAACCGTATCCACTCTTTAATGGGAGTCATCAATTCCCACAATTCCTGCATCTGCTTTGAATTCGGTCTCAGCCCGTATAGAACCTCCTCTAGGATGCTATTCTTTGTGAATATTGAACAAATGAATATTAAAGAATGAAAACGTTTATTGATAAGTGATTTGCAAGTACACTTATACAACAATCGCTTGAGAATATAGAGAAATCTAGTGATAAAAAAAAGGATTCGAATCACTTAAACATTTTCTCGCTAACACTTAAGAACGTAGCGAACTCTCTATTTATACACACTATATTTGCACTCTAACGTTTTTCTTCTTTCTCTCTACACCATGTGCCACCATGCACCACAAAATTTGTTAGATTTGGAGCCCTATTTATAGAGTTTAAAGGGTTGCGTCTATCCAAACAAAGGGTTGTGTCCATTGGTGAAAGATTACATCTCTTCATTATGATTGGTTGAGAAGCTTTAATATAATCCACAATGGATAAGCACCTTTTCATGATTGGTTGACTCTTGATAGGTGTCTATTCGTTGGTAGTTGATGGCAGTTAATGGCGGTTGATCATGCTTATCTGGCGATTGTTAGTTAAAAAGATAATACTAGAAAACCATCCATGCAGCGAATGCGATATACATGTCCCGATCGTGAATCTTTGATTGGTAATCTTCTAATTCTGAAGTAAACAAGTCATGACCGCGAATGATTGTCACGACCGTGAATTGAGTTTTACTCAGAATTCTTCTTGTAACTTCACCGATCTTCGACAGCTTCAATCCTAAGCCAAATCTTTATGTTCCACGCATCTCTTTACCCCTTTTTCACTCTTTTTTCATAAAATTCCACTTTAGCTCATTTTACTCCCAAGATTTACCTAGTATCTGCATTTGCATAAAAAACAACTACATACCACGTGAAATCATTTATATGAAGTATAAAAATGATTAAAACTACAGTGTTTATTGTATAAAATTTATATGATAATAAGTGTAATTATACACTTATCAGTTACCTTATGTAGGAGTTGCTATACTTTGGGTCATTCTTATTCACACCCTGGCCATTAGGATCACGTGTTGGTAAGCCGAGTAGTCAAGATGGGATCCATCGCTCCTAATATAGTAATATAATGGGAGATGTACCTTAGGGTCCCTTATTGAAGAGACACACTCATAAACCTCTTATCAGAGTATAAGATTGATAGAACAAGTTTCTAGTCAATCTTGATACATTATGGTGAGTGGTGTTCTTCACAACGAGGACATTATGCCAAGAATATTTGTTTGTTGAATTCATTAGAAGAATTACTAATTGGTTGGACCAAATTTATAATTATGGGAATAAAGAGAAAATAGGGAAAATTGCATAGAGTGGAGCAAGTGATTTTTTCCATTGCGAGTGGGCACCAAACGAACATGGGACGTTTGAAGTGGGGCCCTGCTCGACACCCCCTGCAAGCAAAAAGGCTCACGGGCTGCTAGCACAAGGTGTAAGCCCACGTGCACTAGCGAGTTGCAGCTTCGCAAGCATTGCCCATGGCAGCGCTTCCCCGAGATTCCCGCGCAAGCCCACCAACACTTAGCATGTAAGCTTGGAAAGCCCATAACCACAATCTTGAGGCATAAGGAAAGATTGCTAGGGCTTGCCTTATGGAGGCAACTGTGGGTCAACCAGTGGGTCCGAGGGACCGGCGTGGTTAACCCGCTTGTGGGATGGGAATATTCCGATCCCACATTGTATTTGAGGGGAGTCTACAACTCCCCCTATCCCTATAAATAGGCCTCCCCTTCTCTCTTTATTCAACACTTCAGCTCAGCCTTTTTCTCTGAGTTTGACATCTCTTTCTTCGTGAGTTGTGCGAGATCCTCCACAAGTTTCTCCAAGAAACAAAGAATTCTTTAGAAAGCTCTTTCTATTTTGAAGTGAGCCTTTCATAGTTTATATTTTCAGGTTGGTCTTTGAGCGATCTAGCAGCTGCTATCTACTAATGGGTTCTACCTCAATTAGGTTTTGGTCAGTGAAGATCCATGTGGAACAATCATAGAGGCTATCCTAGTTTGGAGGGTTGTGCTAACGGAGTTCTACCGAATTGCTCTAAGGGAACTCCACATCCAAATTGAAGAGAGAAGCATACGTTAACTGGTAATTTTTTAAACTTAGATGCTAGGGTTTCTTTTATAAGTTTTATAAACCTATTGGCCTCTATAGACTGTTTCAACTTAGATTATATCAGTCATGGCATGCTTAGGAGATCCTTTTATGTTAATTTTAAGTTTTTGAAATTTTTCCCTGCTATGTTACATGTTAAAAAACTATCTTGATTAACCAGCAGTGGTATTAGAGCCTGCATTATTCTATGCATGATTAATCATAATATGTTGAAATTGGTATTTTCAGTGAATTCATTAAAGTATGTTATGCATGACTTAGGTTTCAATTCCTGTTATAGAAAATGATATGATAACTAGATTAAGGTTTTACTCAAACTTAGTCTAGGTGATTATCATATAAAGTAACAATGTTTTATCACATGTGTAAATGCTTAAATTGAGGGTCATCCCTTATTTCATTCAATAAAAGAATGAAATCTTTAAATCATAGTTATCCATGGTACAATGAATCGAAGTGCCCGTGGTTAGTTTGGCAAGGATTGGACTTGGCTGTTCATTCACTTTAAGGGGGCATCTCCCTTTTGGAAATCTCCATCGGTATTAGGTTCAAGTGTACCCAAGGCACTTTTATAACTTATTTGATTTCTAGTATGAGAATTGGATTCTGCATATGGTTTTACAAACATGGTTTAAGTTGTTAAATTAAAACTTATAGACATAGGTGCAAGAACCTGAACATGGACCTTGTTTGTTTTACATGCTATGTGGAGTCTTGGCTTAATGGAATGATTATGATCTCCCAGTCATGAGCATGTTCCCTATAGTTAATAATTCCAAATAGCATGAAATTATTATTATTATCATAATCATATCCATCGTATAAGACCTAGACTAGGGCGAGACCAGCGGTACCAATAAAATCCCTACAACTGTATTAAGGCGGTGGATTGTCTTCCCATCATAAGTCATGATATGAACCTTATTAATAGATGTAAGAACATGTACGACATGCTTTCCTTTAACATGTGTTTTGTTATAAGACTAAATGAGCTTAATGCCTTAACTGAAATGGTTTAGTTGTCCATATCATTGGAGCTAATGCGAGATTGGAGACACATTTGAGGAGTCGTACAATTGGGTATGCACATCTCGAGAAAGAGAACTCAAATGGATTACCAATTGCATGGGATACAAATGGACGGGGTTTCAACCCTAGTTTTCTTGTTATGGCTTGACCTGCTATAGCGAGGGTCATGATTAGTGGTTATGGATGTTACATATTAAGGAAAATTGGTGGGACCATTTTATTAAATTTAAATAAAAGGGGCTATTTGAATGTCAAGAAAATAGTAGAAATTATCTATTTAAAATTAAAGACATTATATTAATTGCATCTACATATACTAATGTCTAAACAAATTCTAACTTATATCTAAAATGAATATGATCACTAATGAAAATACTCACATTGACATCGATCCTCTTATTGACATAAAATATGATATTTATAACTTCAATGAGTGGTTTGAGACTTTTAAAGGAGTTCTTCAGAACTACTACCTAGATTATGTTTTGACAAATCCAAGTCCCAAACATCCCGATAAGAATGCATTTGCATGTGAGATGAATGATTATGAGGAGCACAAGGGAAACTTTGAGTTTGTAGCAAAACTCATGTTAGACCACATGCTCCCAAAGTACACACACGTGTATAAAGGGTTGGACCTTACAACCATGATTCATCATCTCAAATCAGTGAAAAGTTTAGAAGATGAACTGTTCCACAGTAAATTGCGGGGAGACACCTATGTAGTATAGTTAGGTATGAACATATATGACAACTCGAAGAAATTGAGAGAGATGGGAGTTGAGTGGAGTGAATAGTCTTTAAGGGAAATGGTATTGAGGGTATTACCCAATAAATATGATTCCTTTAAGAAGATGCTCAAGGAGTGTTCTCCCAACTGTACCTTGACCCTACTTATGGACTTGCTCGAGATTTATGAGATTGAGTTTAGAAATAAACTCAAAGAGAAAGCCAATGCTGAAGACCTTAAGTTGAAGAAACTCAAAGGTTTAAAAGTCAAGAGAAAGTTCATGAGGAAGGTAGAATTGAAAAAGGAAAAGTTTCTCTTGAAACAAGCTCATCGGATGATGATAGTTATGGCTCGAACAGTTGGAGTTATGTTCAAACTAGAGAGTTTCTCTATAGTTTCCTATGAGTCTACTTGGGTATTGGATAATGGTTGTGGTACTCAAATCTGTAATTCTGTGCAGGGATTGCAGAATAATAGAAGGCTTACAAAGAGAGAAATGGACCTAAGAGTTGGAAATGGAGCATGGGTTGTTGCAACAGTTGTAGGGACATATAGCCTTCATTTACCTAGTGGCCTAATATTAGTTTTGAACAATTACTACTATATTTCTACTATCACTAAGAATATTATTTCTATTATGCGTTTAGCAACAAAGGGATTTGATATTTTATTTTCTAATAATAATTATCAAATTCAACACGATAATGTTCTTTATGCTTGTGGAATGCCTGTTGATGGACTTTATGTTCTAGCTACTAAAACTGAAATTCTAAATATGAACATTGTTGAGAAATTGAGATTAGATAATGAGAAATCCTCATACTTATGGCATTGTTGTCTAGGCCATATAAACGAGACTCGCTTAACTAAGTTATAAAAATGTGGTAACTTGGGCCCAATGGAATGGGAATCTTATGGTGCGTGTGAACCTTGTTTAAAGGGGAAGATGACTAAGAAACCTTTCAAAGGAAAAGGTCAGCATGTCACTAGTACCTTGGAAATAATACATTCTGATGTATGTGGTCCAATGAGTGTTAAGACACATGAGGGTTTCATCGACTTCATAACCTTTATCGATGATTATTCATGATATGGTTATCTGTACCTTATGAGGCACAAGTATGAGAGTTTTGAGAAATTTAAAGAGTTCAAAACCGAAGTAGATAAATAGCTTGGGAAAAGTATCACGACCCTTTGATCTGATCGAGGCAGTGAATACTTAAGCCAAGAGTTTCAGGATTATCTAAGGGATAATGGTATTTTATCCTAGTGGACACCTCCTTATACACCCCAACACAATGGAGTGTCACAAAGGAGGAATTAAACCCTACTCGATATGGTTCGGTCCATGATGAGCCAAGCAGAACTTAGCATATACTTTTAGGGTTATGCAATTGAGAGCGCAATTTATATTCTAAACAGATTACCCTCAAAATCAGTTGATCAAACACCATACAAATTATGGTATGGTAAGTAACTAGACATTTCTCACCTAAGAGCTTGAGGATGTCCTGCTTACGTTAAGAGGATGAATTTAGATAAGTTGGGTGCTAAGTTTGATAGGTGTCTATTTTTACGTTACCCTAAGGAGACTATGGGGTAAAGCTTTTATGATCCCAAGGAACAAAAAGTCCTTGTTTCTAGAAATGATCAATTTCTAAAAAGGAGAATATACTTGCGAAAGCTAGTGGTAGCAATCTTGAGTTGGGCACTCAAGAAGATCAAATAGATAATCAACTAATTGTTCCTACACTTGTTACATAAGAAAGTGTATGCATGGAACTACCTATTATAACACCGATATTGCGTAGGTCAGGTCAAGCTCCAATCGCTCTCGAGCGATATGGGTTGCATATCACTAATGATATCTCTTCCTTATGGAAGATGATGATTCTAGGACTTACAAGGAGGCAATGGAAGGCTTAGAGTTTGACAAGTGGTTTGCAGCCATGAGGTTAGAGATGGACTCCATGTACAAAAATCAAGTCTGGAGCTTGATTTATGCTCCAAGTGGGACTAAGCCCATAAGATGCAAGTGGGTTTTTCATGAAGAAAACTAACATGGATGGTAACGTAATTACCTATAAAGTAAGGCTAGTTGAAATAGGTTACAGTAAAAGAGAAGGCATTCACTATGACGAAACCTTTTCACCGGTGGCCATACTAAAGTCTATCAAGATACTCCTTGCCATCGCCACTCATTATGATTATGAGATTTGGAAGTTGGATGTGAAAATAGCATTCCTTAACAGGAATCTGCATAGGGATGTGTATATGTCACAACTCGAGGGTTTTACATCCAAAGATGGCTTGAAGTTATGCAAGTTGCAGAAGTCCATTTGTGGACTTAAGCAAGCACAAGGAGTTGGAATATTAGGTATGATGAGACAGTTTGAGAAATTGGTTTTGTATCAAATGTTAATGAGCCCTGTGTGTATAAGAAGGCTAGTGAGAGTGTGTTGTTTTCCTAGTATTATATGTCGATGACATATTGCTGATAGGAAGTGATGTTCCTTTTCTTCAGACAGTTAAGTCATGGTTATCAAAGAAGTTCTCCATGAAAGACCTTGGAGAAGTAGCTTTTATACTTGGTATAAAAATCTACTAAGATAGATCCTGAAGGATGCTAGGTCTTTCACAAAGTACATACATAGATAAGGTTTTGGCTAGATTTAACCTTGAGCAGTCAAAAAAAGGTTATCTTTTAATGTCTCATGGAATTGGCCTTTCTAAATCTGAGTGTCCGAGAACACAAGAGGAGAGACTACGCCTGAATGGAATACCCTATGCTTTAGCGATAAAGATCTAACATGTATGCTATGGTATGCACTCGATCTGACATCTCACATGCATTGAGCGTCACAAGCAGATTTCAATTTGAACCAGGTGAAAAGCACTGATGGCCGTTAAAACTATCCATAAGTACTTACATAGGACTAATGATATGTTTTAGGTATATGGAGAAGGTGATCAATCTGTGAAGGGATACACCGACGTGAGTTTTTAGTTAGACAAGGATGATTATAATTCATAATCGGGGTATGTGTTTATGTTAAACTGATAGGTAGTTATTTGTAAAAGTTTCAAACAAGATACGACTGCTGATTCAACCACAGAATCTAAGTACATAGTTGCTTCAGAAGTAGCTAAGCAAGTTTTCTTGTTAAAGGAATTTATTGGTGATCTCAGTGTCGTGTCCTAAATTGTAAATCTAATAGTGGTTTATTGCGATAAAAATGGGGCTATTGATCAAGCAAAGAAACCATGGTCTCATTAGAGAAATGGATATGTACATAGAAAATACCATCTCATTTAGGAGATAGTAACTAGAAAAGATATAAACTTAGAATACATCAACGAATCAAATCTAGCAGATGGGCTAACTATACCATTGACTCAGGTTAAGCATGACCAACATGTTAATGAGTATGGCATGATGCACATGGGCAATTGGCTATAGTGCAAGTGGGAGATTGTAAGACATGATGTATGCCCTAGAGGCAATTAGGGCTATATATCTTAATTAGTTAGGATGTACAAACAATTTTGGATTATTAATAATAATTATTAAGACATCTTTGTTGTTTATCAGTGCTTTTGTTTATTTTCGTATCTCGTTGGTATCATATATATGTGATATTATATATGTTAGACATGATGTATGCCTTGGAGGTAATTAGAGCGATATGTCTTAATTAGTTATAATGTACAAACAGTTTCAAATTATTATTAATAATATTTAAGCCATCTTTGTTGCTTATCATTATTTTTATTCATTCATGTATCTCGCTGGTATCATATATGTATAGTATTATATATATTCACATTGATAAGATAAAGTCTATGACTATTTCATAGTGTAACAGGACATGGAGCTATGTGGTATGAGAACTGGACATCAATAGAGCAGACAAACTAGCATGTGTAAGCTTACTCCTTGGATTAGATCCAAGCAGCTGATCTCACAGAATGAAGGTGGTACCTTGAGTTAACACATAAATGTATTCGAATAATACATTAGAGACTACTACAAGATAAACACTCAAAAATTACTATATCCATGTGTTGGTGTCATGTCTTAATGCAATAGTAGTACAAATATCCTTAGACCTGAGATATTGGTTACCTTATATAGGAGTTTCTATACTTTGGTTCATACTTACTCATACCCTAGTGATCAGGATGACACGAGTGATTATGGGTATAGTAATGATTATATGGTTGTAAGCCGAGTAGTTAAGATGGGATCCATCGCTCTTGATATAGTGATATAATGGGAGATGTACCTTAGGGCCCCTTATTTAAGTAATACACTCATAAACCTCTGATCAGAGTATAAGATTGATAGAATGGGTTTCTAGTCAATCTTGATATATAATGGCTGAGTGGTGTTCTAAATAAACAATTCTAATTCCAGGATAGCTGCGACAATTACATGAGCTAACACTTAATCCAAGCTCAATAAACTGGATGGTACTTAACCTAATGGAAGGAGTTTATTGTATTGGTTACTACTGCAGAATCGGATCAAGTCACAAGCACATGACTTTCCAAGTATCATAGGATTATGTGTCTTTGCTGGAAAGCCCATTTGATCATCTACAGCTATCGGGTTTCATATCTGTTTGGAACATTGAGCCTAAAGGTTTTTGGATGGGAAACCAAGTTTCGGTTAACCTCTAACAGCTCAATACTTTGGGATCCTACGAGGTCACACACTTTGGGTCTTTATCGGACTAAGTAAAGATCTATAGACTGGGTCTATGCCAAAAATATTTTGTTATTGAATTTGTTAAAATAATTATTAATTGGTTAAACCAAATTAATTATTAAAGGGAATAAAGAGAACATAAGGAAAAATGCATGGAGCGAAGCAATAGAATTTTTGCCGTTGCGAGTGGGCCCCAAACGAACACGGGTTGTTCAGAGTGGGAAATGAGCAACAGCTCACGGGCCGCTGGCCAGCTGCAAGCCCGCTAGCGTGATTCCCGGGTAGCATGAAAGCATGGGCTTACGACAGCAAGGCAAGCCCGCAAGCATGAGCTTGCCTTGAGTTGGACTCACGGGGTTTGCCCGCAGGTCCTAGTAAAACACTCCCCCTTTTCCCTATATATAGGCCTCCAACTCCTCTTTATTCATCACTTTAGCTCAGCTTTTCTCTCAAAGTTCGACATCTCTTTCTTCGTTCATTATGTGAGATCCTTCACAAGTTTCTCCAAAAAATGAAGAATTCTTTTGAAGGCTCTTTCTAAAGTGAGCCTTCTCAGTTTATTTTCAGGTTGGTTATCGAGCAGTCTAGCAGCTGCTGTTTACTAATGAGTTCTTCCTCAATGAGGTTTTGGTTGGTGAAGATCTATGTGGATCAATCATGGAGGCTATCCTAGTTTGAAGGCTCGTGCTAACGAAGTTCTACCGGATTGCTCTAAGGGAATGCCACAACCTTAAGAGGAAAAGACGCACGCATCAATTGGTAATGTACTAAACTTATATGCTAGGTTTCTTGTATAAGCTTTATAAACCTAAAAGCATATATGGATCATTTTAACTTAGATTATATCAATCATGGCATGCTTAGGAGATCTTTTAGGTTAGTTTTAAGTTTTAAAATCCCGCTTTGCAGCGATTGCATGTTCAATTACTATCTTGATTAACCAGCAGTGGTATTAGAGACTATCTTATGCGATGGATCATTTTAACTTAGATTAAATCAATCGTGGCATTCTTAGGAGAACCTTTAGGTTAGTTTTAAGTTTTGAAATTTCATCTTGCAATGATTGTATGTTTAATTACTATTTTGATTAACTAGCAGTGGTATCAAAGCCTACCTTATGTTATGCATGGTTGATTATAATATGTTAAAATGATATTTTTTATGAATTGATTAAAGAATACTATGCATGAACTTAGGTTTCAATTCCTATTATAAAAAATAATGTGATAACTAGATTAAGGTTTTACTCAAACTTAGTCTAGGTGATTATCATAAAAATTAACAATGTTTTACCACATGTGTAATGCTTTAATCGAGGGTCATCCCATACTTCATTCAATTAAAGAATAAAATCTTTAAATCATAATTGTTCATGGTACAACGAATCGCAGTGCACGTGGTTATTTTGGCAAGGATTAAACTTGGCTGCTCATTCACTTTAAGGGGGCCTCTCCTACATGGAAATCTCCATCGGTATTAGATTCAAGTGTAACCAAGGGACTTTTATGACTTAGTCGATTTATAGTATGAGAATTAGATTCCGCATATGGTTTTACAGACATGGTTTAAGTTGTTAAATTAAAACTTATAGATGTAGGTGCAATGACTTCAACATGGACCTTGTTTGTTTTGCACGCTATGTGGAGTCTTGGCATAATGGAATGATTATGATATACCAGTCCCAAGCATGTTCCCTTAGAGTTAATAATTCCAAATAGCCTAGAATTATTATTTTCTTATTCATAACTATCTTATAAGACTTAAACTAGGGCGAGACTAGTGGCACCAATAAAATCCCCACAACAATAATAAGGTGGTATATAGTCTTCCCGTTATAAGTCGTGATAAGAACCTTATTAATGGATGTAAGCACATGTACAACATGCCTTCCCTTAACATGTGTTTGGTCATGAGACTGGATGGGGTTAATGCCTTAACTAAAAAGGGTTAGTTGTCCATATTATTGGAGCTAATGCCAGATTGGAGACACATTTGAGGACTCTTACAATTGAGTACGCACATCTCAAGAAAGAAAACTCAAATGGATTACCAATTGCATGAGATGCAAATGGATGGGTTCCAACCATGGTTATCTTGTTATGGCTTGACCTACTATAGCGGGGGTCATGATGAGTGGCTATGGATGCTACCTACTAAGGAAAATTGGTTCGACAAAATTTCTCGAATTTAAATAGAAGGGGCAATTTGAATGTTGAGAAAATAGTAGGAATTATGTGTTTAATTAAAGACTTAAAATAAATGCATGTACATATAAATATGATCACTAACAAAAATACTCACATTGACATCGGTCCTCTTGTTGACATAAAATATGATGTTTGTAACATAATTGAGTGGCTTGAGACTGTTAGAGGAGTTATTCAGAACTACTACATGGATTACGTTTTGACTGATCCTAGTCCCAAACATCCCGAGAAGAATGCTTTTCCATGTCAGATGAATGATTATTAGGAGCACAAGGGAAACTGTGAGTTTCTCGCAAGACTCACGTTAGACCATATACTCCCATGGTACGCACAAGTGTACAAAGGGTTGGATCTTGCAACCATGATTCATCATCTCAAGTAAGTGGAAAGTTTAGAGGATGAACTGTTCAACAGTAGATTGCGGGGAGATACCTTAGTAGTAGAGTTGGTTATAAACATTTATGACAACTCGAAGAAATTGAGAGAGTTGGGAGTTGAGTATAGTGAGCAATCTTTGAAGGAAATGGTATTGAGGGTATTGCCCAATAAATATGATTCTTTCAAAAGGACGCTCAAGGAGTGTTCTCCCAACTGTACCCTGACCCAACTCATGGACTTGCTCGAGATTTTTGAAATTGAGTTTAGAAATAAACTCAAAGAGTAAGCCAATGTTGAGGTCCTTAAGTTGAAGAAACTCAAAGGTTTAAAAGTCAAGATAAAACTCATAAGGAAGTTAAAGTTGAAGAAGGAAAATGTTTTTTATGAAAAAAGCTCATAGAATGATGATAGTTGTAGCTCAAACATCTGGAGGTATATTTATATTAGAGAGTTTCTCTATAGTTCCCTATGAGTCTACTTGGGTATTAGATACTAGTTGTGGTACTCAAATCTGTACTTTTGTACAGAGATTGTGGAATACTAGGAGGCTTACATAGTGGAAAATTGACCTAAAAGTTGGAAATGTAGCATGGGTTGTTGCAGCAACTGTAGGGACGTATAGCATTCATTTGCCTAGTGGCCTAGTTTTAGTTTTGAACAATTGCTATTATAATTCTGCTGTCACTAAGAATATTATTTCTGTTGCACTTTAGCAACAAAGGGATTTGAAATTTTATTTCTGAATAATAAATGTCAAATTCAACGTAATAATGTTCTTTATGCTTGTGGAATATTTGTGGATGGAATTTATGTTCCAGATACTAAAATTGAAATTATAAATATGAACATTGTTAAGAGATCGAGATTAGATAATGAGAAATCCAAATAATTATGGCATTATCTCGAGGTCATATAAACAAGACTCGCTTAACCAAGTTACACAAATGTGGAGACTTGGGCACACTGGAATGGGAATCCTATGATGTGTGCAAACCTTGTTTAAAGAGGAAAATGACTAAGAAACTTTTTAAAGGAAAGGGACAGTGCACCACTAGTACTTTGGAAATAATACACTCCGATGTATGTGGTCCAATGAGTGTTAAGACACATGAGGGTTTCGTCTACTTCATAACCTTTATTGAAGATCACTTACGATTTGGTTATTTGTACCTTATGAGGTAGAAGTCTGAGAGTTTTGATAAATTTAAAGAGTTCAAAATTGAAGTAGAGAAACAACTTGGGAAAAGTATCAAGACCCTTCGATATGATCAAGGTGGTGAATACTTAAGCCAAGAGTTTCAGGATTATCTAAGGATAATGATATTTTATCCTAGTGGACACCTCCTTATACACCCCAACATAGTGGAGTGTCAAAAAGGAGAAATCGAACTCTGCTCGATATGGTTTGGTCCATGATGACCTACGCAGAACTTAGCATATCCTTTTGGGGTTATGCACTTGAGAGAAAAGTTTATATTCCAAACAGAGTGCCCTCTAAATCTGTTGTTCAAACTCTATACGAATTTTGGTATGGTTAGAAACTCGCTCTTTCTCACATGAGAGTTTGGGGATGTGCTGCTTACGTAAAGAGGACAAGATCAAATAAGCTGGGTGCCAAGTCTGACAGGTTTCTGTTTGTAGGTTACCCTAAGGAGACTATAGGGTATACCTTCTTTGATCACAAGGAATAAAAAGTCCTTGTTTCCAGAAATGCTCAATTCCTTGAGAAGGAGCATATACTTGCAAAAGCTAGTGGGAGCAATCTTGAGTTAGGCACTCAAGAAGATCAAATAAACAATCAACTAATTATATCTACACCTATTACACAACATAGTGTGATCATGGAAAAGTCTACTATAATACGGACATTGCATAGGTTAGGCCGGGCTCCAATCGCTCCCAAGCGATACAGGTTTTTAATTACTAATGATAAACATCTCTTCCTTATGGAAGATGATGAACGCAGGACTTACAAGGAGGCAATGGAAGGCTCAAAATCAGATAAATGGTTAACAACCATGAGATCAAAGATGAACTCCATGTACGAAAATCAAGTTTGGAGCTTGATTGATGGTCCTAGTGGGATTAGACCTATAGGATGCAAGTGGGTTTTCAAGAAGAAAATTGATATGGATGGTAACATAGTTACCTATAAAGCAAGGCTAATTGCAAAAGGGTACAGTAAAAAGAAGGCATTGACTATGATGAAACCTTTTCACCAATGGCCATGCTGAAGTCTATCAAGATACTCCTTGCCATCGCCACTCATTATGATTATGAGATTTGGTAGATGGATGTGAAAACAACATTCCTTAATGGGAATCTTGACAAGAATGTGTATATGGAACAACCTGAGGGTTTTACATCCAAGGATGGCTATAAGGTATGTAAGTTGATATATTAGGTTTGATGAGACAATTCGAGAAATTGGTTTTGTGTCAAATGCTAATGAGCCCTGTATATATAAGAAGTCTAGTGGGAGTGCGGTCATTTTCCTTGTATTATATGTCGAACACATATTACTAATATGAAACGATATTCCATTTCTTTAGATAGTTAAGTCATGGTTTTCAAAGAAGTTCTCCAAGAAAAACCTTGGAGAAGTAGCTTTTATACTTGGTATAAAAATTTATCAAGATATATCCAAAATGTTGCTAGGTCTTTCGCAAAGTACATACATAGATAAGGTTTTGGCAAGATTTAACCTTGAGCAGTCAAGAAAGGGTTATCTCCCAATGTCTCACGAGATTAACTTTTCAAAATCTAAGTGTCTGAGAACACAAGAAGAGAGACTGTGCATGAATGGAATACCCTATTCCTCAGCGATAGGATCCATCATGTATGATATGGTATGCACTAGGCTTGACATCTCACATCCGTTCAGCATCATGAGTAGATTTCAATTTGATGCACGTGAGAAGCACTAGATGGCCGTTAAAATTATCCTCAAGTATTTATGTAAGACTAAGGATATTTTTAGTATATGGAGAAGGTGATCTCTCTTTGGAGGGATACATTGATGCGAGTTTTCAGTCTGACATGGATGATTATAAGTCCTAGTCAAGGTATGTGTTTATGTTAAATGAAGGGGTAGTTGTTTGGAAAAGTTTCAAACATGATATGACTGCCGATTCTACCACAAAATCTGAATATATAGCTGTTCAGAAGCGACTAAGCAAATTGTCTAGCTTAATGGATTTAATTGTGATCTCAATGTGGTGTCCAACACTGTAAATCCGATAGTGGTCTATTGTGATAACAATGGGGCTATTGCTCAAGCAAAGGAACCACGGTATCATCAAAGAACCGGACATGTACTTAGATTGTACCATCTCATTCGAGAGTTAGTAGTTAGGAAAGGTATAAGCTTAGAATACATGTCAACGAATCAGAATCTAGCGGATGGGCTAACTAAGCCATTGACTCAAGTTCAACATGACCATCATGTTAACGAGTATGGCATGAAGCATATGGGTAATTGGCTCTAGTGCAAGTGGGAGATTGTTAAACATGATGTATGCCCTACATAAAATTAGGGCAATATGTCTTAATTAGTTATAATGTACAAATGGTTTCAAATTACTATTAATAATAATTAAGGCATCTTTGTTGTTTATCAATTTTTTTATTCATTCATGTATCTTGCCTCTATCATATATGTATAGTATTATATATATGGACATTAATTAGATAAATTTTGTGACTACTTCATAGAGTAAAAGTGTGAGGACATAATGGGAGCTATGTGGTGTGAAAACTACACATACGTGTTAATATGAATAGTCTAAATATCACTAGTCATAGTTTCATTGAGACTGGACATCAATGGAGTAGACTGACTAGCATGTGTAGGCTTACTCCTTAGATTACATCCAAGCAGCCGATCTCACGAGCTGAACGTGGTACCTTGAGTTAATACATGAATGTATTCGGGTTATACAATTGAGAGCGCTATAAGAGAGACACTCGGAAATAACTATACCCATGTGTTGGTATCTTATCTTATTACAGTAGCTGTACAAGTATCCTCAGACCTGAGATACTAGTTTCCTTATATAGGTGTTTCTATACTTTGGGTCATACTTATTCATACCCTGGTGATTAGGATGACATGGGTGATTACGGCTATAGTGATGATCATATGTTGGTAAGCTGAGTTGTCAAGATGGGATCCATCACTCCTGATATAGTAATATAATGGGAGATGTACCTTAGGGCCCCTTGTTGAAGTGATGCACTCATAATCCTCTTATCAAAGTATTAGATTGATAGAACGGGTTTCTAGTTAATCTTGATACATAATGGCTGAGTGTTGTTCTTCGTGAACAAGTGTAATTCCAGGATAGCCATGACTATTACGTGAGCTAACTCTTAAGCCGATCTCAATAAACTGGATGGTACTTAACCTAATGGAAGGAGTGTATTGTATTTGTTACGACTCTAGAATTGGATCAAGTAATAAGCATGTGTCATTCCAAGTATTGGGGGATCATACGCCTTTGCTAGAAAGCCCATTTGATCATCTAGGGCTATCCGGTTCCATATCGGTCTAGAACACTAAGCCTAAAGGTTCCCTGATGGGAGGCCAAGTTTAGGTTAACCACTAGTGGATAAATACTTTGGGATCCTATGAGGTCACACACTTTGGGTCTTTATCGGACTAAGTAAAGAACCTATAGACTGGGTCTATGCCGAAAATATTTGGTTGTCGAATTTGTTAGAATAATTATTAATTGGTTAGACTGAATTAATAATTAAAGGGAATTAAGAGAAAATAGGGAAAAAAGCATGGAGGGAAGCAATGGAATTTTTCCTGTTATGAGTGGGCCCCAAATGAACACAGGTTGTTCGAAGTGGGGCCTGCGTGGCTGCCCCGCCAGCTGAAAAGATTGTAGGGCGCTAACGCGTAAGGTAAGCCAATATGCACTATCACGCAGCCCGCAAGTATGGGCTTATTGTAGTAGTAGTACAAGATAAACACTCAGAAATAACTATATCCATGTGTTCGTGTCATGTCTTATTGCAGTAGTAGTACAAGTATCGTCAGACCTGAGATACTGGTTACCTTATGTAGGAGTTATCATACTTAGGGTCATACTTAATCATACCCTGACGATCAAGATGATATGGGTATAGTAGTGATCACATGTTGGTAAGCCGAGTAGTCAAGATGGGATCCATCGCTCTGATATAGTGATATAATGGGAGATGTACCTTAGGGCCCCTTATTGAAGAGACACACTTATCAACCTTTGATCAGAGTATAAGATTGATATAACGGGTTTCTAGTCAATCTTGAATTTTTGTGGCGAGTGGTGTTCTTCATGAACATGTCTTATTCCAGGATAGCTATGGTTGTTACATGAGCTAACACTTAATCAATGCTCAACAAAATGGATGGTACTTAACCTGATGGAAGGAGTGTGTTGTATTGGTTACCACTATAGAACAAGATCAAGTCATAGGCATGTGATGTTCTGAGTATTGGGGGATCATATGCCATTGCTAGATGGCCCATATGATCGTCTAGAGTTATCAGATTCCATGTCGGTCTGGAACAATGAGCCTAAAGGTTCCCGGATGGAAGCCAAGTTTATGTTAACATCTAGCGGATCTATACTTCGGGAACCTATGAGGTCAAACACTTTGCGTATTTACCGAACTGTGTAAAGAACCTATAGACTGGATTTATGCTAAGAATATTTGTTTGTCGAATTTGTTAGAGGAATTATTAATTGATTGGACCAAATTAATAATTAAAGGGAATAAGAGAAAATAGGGAAAATTGCACGGAGCGGAGCAAGGGATTTTTCCCATTTCGAGTGGGCCTCAAACGAATACGGGATGTTTAAAGTGGGGCCTGCGTGACTGTCCCGGGAGCTGAAAAGCTCATGTACCACTAGCGCACGGGGTAAGCCCGTGCGCGTTAGCGTGCTGCAGGCTTGCAAGCCCGCAAGCTCAAACTTACTGTACAAGCGAGCTTACCTTATGGAGGCAGCCACGGGTCAACACGTGGGTCCAAGGGACCCACGCGGTTAACCCTCTTATGGGATGGGAATATTCCCATCCCACATTGTATTTGAGGGGTAGTCTACAACTCCCCTTCTCCTTATAAATATGCCTCCCCCTTCTCTCTTTATTCCACACTTCAGCTCTGCCTTTCTCTCTAAGTTTGACACCTCTTTCTTCAAGAGTTGTGCAAGATCCTCTATGATTATTTTCCGGTAATGATGAATTCTTTAGAAGGCTCTTTCTATTTTAAAGTTAGCCTTTCTTAGTTTATATTTTCAGGGTGGTCTTCGAGTGGTCTAGCAGTTATTTTCTACCAACGGGTTTTACCTCAACGAGGTTTTAGTCGATGAAGATCTTTGTGGACCAATCATAAAGGCTATCCTAGTTTGGAGGCTTGTGCTAATGGAGTTCTCTTGAATTGCTCTAAGGGAACACTGCATCCAAATTGAAGAGAGAAGCACACATCAACTGAGAATGTTTTACACTTAGATTCTAGGGTTTCTTTTATAAGTTTTATAAACCTATTAGCATATATAAAACGTTTTAACTTAGATTATATCAATCATTGCATGCTTAGGAGATCCTTTTAGGTTAATTTTAAGTTTTTGAAATTCCACCTTACGACATTGCATGTTTAATTATTGTCTTGATTAACCAGCATTTCTAGACTTGATGATAATAGCTTCCACCTCAGAAGCAGCTCTAAGGCCAATGGTTTCACGGCTCTCTTTTTTTTTCTTGAAACTGCTCTAGCTTGCGCCATCCTTATCCTCCTTAAATTTTCTCTTCTTTTCACGTAGGCTCTCTTATTTCTCTTTAGCATCCTCTTATTCTATCCTCTGCAGCAGACCAGAATTGCACTTTCTGTAATTTTTTAGCCAAAAAGGTAATCTTTTCCCACATGCTCGGATCTTTCTCCTGTAACACCACCATCTACACCTTACCTAGGTTATACCCATCCAACATTTGCATTTGGATTGAGAAAAAGTGGAAAAGTAAATAGTAAAAAGCATGGCCTAAGTCTAGCTAAGTTAACTTTGGATTGAAGGGAGCCCCTTTAAGTTTAGAGCTAAGTTTCAGATGGAGAGGGGCTCATTTTTGTGCAATCTAGCAACAAGAGAGAGACCTCTAAAGTTAAGTTTAATTTTGAAGTATTCTTGGTGTTCTTGAGTGTTCTTAATGTAATTAAGCACTTTGGTAACTAAATTAGCATCTTTTAACTCATATTCACTTATATTTCTAGAATTTGAGTGTGTAAGTTCATGAATAGGGCATGAACTTAGGGAATTTGGGTTATTTAAGCAAGTTTAAAGATTAGTTCACACTTTCAGAAAATTAGAGTTTTGTAGGAATTTAAGCAAACTTTGAGGTTTAGAGTTCCTTTGGACTATTTCTTCTGAGTTCTAACTCAATAGAACTTGGTTTAAGTGTTCTTAGCAAGTGTTTTGTCTATTTGTAATACTTGTTCATTTAGTTCATCTTTAACCAGTTTTCTAAGTTTTGAGTTCTATTGATGTCGAAACTTGAGAGAAGAAGGAATTCTACTTCTTTTCTTCTTCTTGTCAGGACTTATATTTTGGGATTTCCATTCCCTTCAAAGATTAGCTTTTACTCTTCCTTTTTCGATAAAATCAAAATTAAAAAACCAAAGAAACAAGGAGGACTTTCCGGGGATTTTCATGGACCGAGCGAAGTGGATTCATAGCAATGGGGTAAGCCTCTGAGTTCCTAGAGTCGTGTCTCACTAGTTTGTATCATATATACGTGCTTGATAAGTGAAAAATGTGAAAATGCAAATTACAAAAAAACTGTATGTTTCTGTTTTTGTAATGCCGTTAACAGCATTGCAATGTTGTTAACTACATTGCTGATATCGTTAATGACACCAGCAATGTAGTTAATGACAATGCTTTCTAGGAAGAATCCAAGCAACATGTTCGTAAATTTTCCAAATTTTGATTTATGTTCAGGAGGGTCAGTGATGACCATTCAAACCTAAAATTTGAGTTTTTAAGTAACATAATGCGTATGTTTGAATATTTTACGAACACAAAATTGTTCTGAAAGGTGTTTGGATGGTTGAAGTTGGTTCCCCTTCACTAGGATATCATTTTATTGACTTTAATGGTTTCCCTTTCGAAACGAATCTAATAATGTTGTTATCTATGTATTTGGCCTTAGATTTATTTTTCTCCTATATTATTGCGAAGTACACTAGGTAAACCCGACGAAGGGAACTGAAGTTCTTGGATAACCAACCCAACAAATATCCATGTGAAATTTTCATTAATAAAGTGGTTAAATAACTTATGTGTATAAAATAAACCCTTTTTACATGAAAAGAAATTTCAAACATCTCAATGTTTCAAATTGAACCGTTGGGGTCTAGTAAAAAATCAAAACGAACATATTTGCAACTAAGTGTGATGTGCCCTATTTCTGCTAACCTTTGTAGATGCAGGTAGTTTAGGGTATATGTATGCTAGGATTTAATTTCCTTCAGGTATAACTTTTAATTCGAAAATCAAATGTAATATTCATTAGACATCGATGTATTCTAGGCAATTGTATTCCTTAGATTTCGATGTATTTAGGCGATTTGTAAACCCCCATCTCAATGATGTAATTAACCCCCCGTAGATTAAATTTTCTATGTGTTTACTTTCCACAATTTACTTACCGCATTATGCATGTGTGATAAACTATAAAATAAACCGAAAATATCTAGTTTAGTTCGAATATTATAAATGTGGTTTCTATCAAATATAATTTAACTCAAATAACGACAAAATAGGTAACTCATCCGAACCCAAATCTCTTTTCTTTGGTATGGATTAGGCAAACGGATCTAAGTTGTAACAAATTTTCCTAGAAGAGCTAATCCGGGTGGCGACTCTATAACATAGACTAGAAATTTTAGTCTCGAGTCTTTTAACATTACTCCACGCCCCTTCGGTGTCGGCGCCTTACGGCTACCGCGCGGGAAGACATCGTTCGCTCACAACATGTATATTTCACGCCCTTACTTTTGCTAGGCTTTGTCTAACCCTTTTGAGCCTCAACTTTAGCCTTTGGAGCTAAGGGAGCAAAAGTGGTTGAGATTTGCTGTAATTGTGCAGAGAGGGGAACAACATATGAAATTCCCTCATTGGAGCCTTCAAAATCTACCATAAATGAATCCTCATCCTCTTTCTATGCATATGTAGGGAACATAGTTGGTTCCACCTTCACTTTCATCTGTTTGATGTCTTGAGCCTTGATGTAATGAGTGTGCACTTGTTTCTTCTTCATTTTGCTAAAGTGGCTCATGTCTAAAGATCTCTTCAGTGGGACCATGGTCTCTCCTGATCCATTAATAAAGAATAAAATGTCCAGCCTCATGGCCTTCATGAGGGTAGTAATTAAATAACCGTAATGGTAGATGGTAGTAACTTTGGTCAGGTGATGAAGAATCAACACTGGTCAATTGAATTGCTTACCCTTTACCATATGGTAGACTACACACCTCTCAAAATATGTGCAGTTGCTTAATAACCAAGTCTTGGGTAAAATCATCTTTACTAGTAGTTTATGGCAAGCTCTTGCCTCCTAGCTCATCCTTGACAATGTTATTTCTCCAAATCCACTATCTACAGGGAGTTCCCAATCTTTAGGGACAACAATGAGCTCTTCATCTTTGTTCTTTTTCAGTTTGGTTCCCTTCAATGGCATGTTGAGGAGACGGCTCACTAGCTTCAAGCAGATCAGGTGAGAAACATTATTGATCTCCACCATCAACACATCATTGTACCCTAGATGGAGTATAGGTTTCCATAAAAACTTTTCATCAAGCCCTTGATGGACGGACCCTCCAACAATAAAAATTAACTTAGATTATGTTTCTTGATGACCTTGTGCATGAATTTGTTCTTTAGTAAACCGTCATAATTCGCTTCAAATACTAGACCAAAATCTTAGTTCTCTGGCCAGTCTATATTAGTGAAAATAGTTCCATGGGGAAAGATAACTCTCTCCACAATACCATCAATATGCACATACATGTTCTTTATTGAAATGCCTTAAAGCTTGAGAGTTTTCCTTGTGTTCACCATTTGTAGATTGAGAGATTCGAGAGATGAAGAAATTAGGGTTCCTTGTAAAAACGATTGAGATTTTAAAATTGCAGGTAAACTTCTCTCTCCAACATGATGCCGCATATATAGGCTCTTCAACTTGCACATGATATGAGGCGCTCGCATAAAAGAAGATAAAAAATGAACAATAAGATTAACAAGGATTTAACCAACATAGTAAACTAGTGAGTTTTGAAGTTAGACAGTCCCAATTCAAAGCGTCCTTTGGATAAAGTAGCTTTTGAGTTTTTAACCGTGAAACTAAATCTCACAGCATTACTACAAAATGTAAACGATGTCAAATACTTGTTACCTTGTTTGGTTGAGTTGAGACTTGATTTTCAACACTTAGCCAATATCTTGAATTTTTCTTTAAGTGGGGTTCACCAATCCAATTAGCTGTCTAAGAACATTGAATGGCTCTTTTGCTAATGGTTTGGTGAATATGTCAGCTTGTTGTTCTTCTAAAGGAACATACTCTAATTTGATATCTCTCCTTAGCACAGGATCCCTTATGAAGTGATGTCATATATTGGCATGCTTCATCCTGCCATGTTGAACTGGATTCTTAGATAGGTCAATTGCACTCTTGTTATCACACATGACTTCAAGGAATTTTAACTTTATACCAAAATCATCCAATTGCTGCTAAATCCATAGTAATTATGCTACACAACTTATTGCCGCCATGTATCATCTTCAGTTGTACTTAGTGCAACAGAAGTTTGCTTCTTGCTATACCATGAGACAAGGCATTCTCTAAGGAAATGAGATCCTCCAGTGGTGCTATTCCTGTCAAGCTTGTCTCTGCCATAGTCAGCATATGTGAATCCTCTAGGAGTGAAATATGAGCTATTGGGATACCACAAACCTTTATCAATAGAACCTTGCAAGTACCGAAGAATTCTCTTAAAGTTTTCTAAGGAAATAAGTTTAGATCTCCCATCATTGACATTTCAAATTCACTCTTCATTTTCTTGTTGAACTCCTTGCACAACTTCTCAATAGGTGCTCTAAAGATGATGTCATCCACATAGATTTGGATAAGCAACATGATAAGTGTATAATTACACTTATTATCATGATATTTTCAATCATAAAACGATATGGTTTTGAGTCATTTTATAATTCATATAAAAAAATTTCACGTGGTTTGTAGTTGTTTTTGATGAAAATGTAGAAACTAAGTAAATATTGGGAGTAAAATGATCAAAGATGGAATTCTATTTAAAAAGAGTGAAAAAGTGCAAAAAGATGCGTAGAACACAAGGATTTGGCTTAGGATCGGAGTTATAAAAAATCGACAAAGTTACAAAGAAGAATTGTGAAGAAAAGCATGGTTCACGATCGTGACACCCATTCGTGGTTGTGAGTTGTTACTCTTCATAAGAAGAAAGTTACAAATCATTATTCATGATGGTGACATATGATTCACGCTCGTGACTTGTGACGGTTATTGGTTATCTCTTCTCAACCACCAACCACCGAATAAGAACGATCAATAGCCATCAACTGTCAACTAAAAAGATACCTTTTGGAAGTCAACCAATCATGAAAAGGTGCCTTTCCATTGTGGATGAGGATGAATCTTTGCATCCAATCATATTAAAGTGCTGCAACACTTTGCTAATGGACACAACTCTTCATTTGGATAAATGCAACCCTTTGTACTCTATAAATAAAGTTCAAATTCAAACAATTTCAATGCATGGTGTGGGCAATAAATGTAGGCATTTAATAGTAGTGAGCGTGTATGATAGAGAGTGAAAACATGTAGATTTCGCTACGTTTAAAGTCTTAGGGAGAAAAATGTATAAGAGATTCGATTCTTATTCGATCACTAGATTTCTAAACAAATTCAAGGGATTGTTGTATGAGTGTAATTGCAAAGAACTTATCAATAAAATTTTTCATTCTTCAACATTCTTTTATTCGATATTGACAAAGAATAGCATCCTAGCGGAGGTTTTGTACGAGTCGAGACCAAATGTAAAGTAGACGCAGGAATTGTGGGAATTGACAACTCCCATTAAAGATTGGATACTGTTTGATGAACTTTAGCTTTCACTTGCATACCTTAAAACTTTACATTGTTTTCTCTTTATAGTTTCTATTTCAAAATTTATGATATGTCTATGTGTCATAACGAGTATTTTATCTTGTGTCATTTATATTAATCAAGTTATATGCTTTCGAGTTAACTTTAAGAGTGATTTCGGGGTTAATAAGATTGTGTATTATCACTGGATCTGTGATTATAATGCTGTTTAGTGAGCCAACATTTTTGGAATGGTAACTTGCCAAATATGGCTATATGAGAGCGACCCGTACTAAGCATAGTAATATTGTTATACAGGTTCTTATAAGTGTCATAATTCGTTTACCCTAGATTTAGAAAAGTTATCTCATGTGTTGCTCTGCGGTGAATTATTCAATATTAGGGCGTCTAGAATCGTATTTGTTGAAGTTATCTAGTGTATGAAATTTTCTTGATGATTTTGCATGTTTTTCTCTACTATACTTGATCTTAGGAAATATCTATATAGTTTACATCTTCTCTATTTTGTTCATGCATCTGTCTATTCATCAGTCTATCAACCAACCATCCAAACCTTATAATTTATCTTATTTCTTTTGTTCCGTAACTGTAGTTGGTCTTTAGAATTGAATTCCTTCCTTGTGGGATAGATATCTTTTAAAACTACATCGAAATTGTATACTTGCAGTGGTAACCATTTTTCTATTTTATAAGCGGTATTGAAAACACCTGTTTGTATTTTGAACTTTTAACTTATCGGTAGAAAAGTGGGTAACAAGGTTATCGACGCCATCACCGAATATAAGCCTCTCGGAAAGAGTATAGTCAAAATCTTACGATTAAGTTTTTGGCACTGTTGGCGGACAAGGTAAGTGCGTTCTTAGAGATCAGAAATTTGGAGACTAGGGTACATTTTCTAATTTTATATCTATTTGTTTAATTCCTAACTGTACAATTTGTCAATCATAACTTGGATGTGAAAAAGAATATAAAATAATAATCTTGGAGGTGATACGTCATATTAATACGTCTGAATTATCAATAAATAGAAGATTTTCTTCTATTTTTCCTATTCACATTCGCGACCCCCATTTGTGCTCGTGAATCCCTGATTAAAACTTCCTATTTCTCAAATTCTGTAAGTCACGATCGTTACATATAATCATGATCGAACTTGTGCTATAACTGCAGCAGTTTAGTAGTTATTCGACGGTTATTCCTCAAACCACTATAAAATTGATGTCCGAGTGTTCATCAATTTCTCATTTCTACAATCTGAATTTCTACCTTTCCAATCATAATTCTATTCCAAATATGAAACTACCTCATCTTTTTCAGAATTTCTTTCATTTTACAATGGTTTTCGCAAACAAATCCAATCTAGTTCCTTCAACAAACCTACAAGAATGGTACGAGGCACCATTCCCAATTCATTCTCGTATGGAAGGAGATCATTTTGACGTTATCAAGGATGTTGAATACAAAAGTTCCTACACCATTCATAGGAACAGTTTCATCGGCCTTGGAGTTTATGACAGAGTAATGTATTATCTTAGAATTCTTAACTTCGTCATTTACTCAAATATATCTCTAGTGAATAGTGTAGACAACTGTATGGAGATGTTGGTCACATTGGTGTATGAAGAACAATAGGAAGGACTACCTAGTCTATCATCATCATGGGAAAGAATATAAGTTGACAAGGAAAACTCTGGATAAGTATATGGGATTTCCAAAGGATTGCTACAACGAGATGCTTCCTATATGGGATCCTTTACCAACATGGAATTGCCTGACTGTCCAAACAAAGTTCAAACAAGAATCTACCTATAGTTGATGGATTCATGATCCTTGTTTGCTCGCATTGTACTTTTATTTAAGTGGAGCATTGTTTGGCAAGTCAACTTTCAATCTTGTCATTCCTGAAGAATTGTTTGTGATGGAAGCAATTTGGAATGGCACACCTATTGATATTTCAAGGATTATGATAGAGACACTTATGTTCACCGCGTAAAATCCTAGAATGATAGAACATGGGTGTCGAATGATAGAAAATCTGTTGGGCCAAATTGGGAGAATGCCCTATGCCACTGAAGTCTTTACTAATGAAGATGAGATTCCAGAATTAAAAATGGAAGTTTTCTTTGATTATGGATTTCTGGTCAGGTGCATTGAAGTGGATAATATCACCTATGATTGGAAATCATGGGATGAAAGAGTGGAAGCCGATAGACAAAGAGAAAGGGAAATCACGAGGGAAGAAGAACAAAGTGCAACCAACCTTCGAGGAAGGTTGAATGAACTTATGGAGGCGTAGATATCAATTCATAGGAAAATCGATGATATTCATACATTAATGTTTGATGTCGAGCGAGATCTATGGGAGTCTTATTATAAGATTGACCTATTGACAGAATTGCTTTCCTTCGAATAATTGTTCGCTTTTCACTTAGATTTAGGATTTTGTACAATTTTTTGTTTGTTGTTTGCTTACTTGTTCATTTGTCTAATTATTTGTTTGTTTGTTAAATGTTGAATATGAATATAGTAATTATTATTTTATGTTTAACATGTTTGTTTTTCTAAGTTTATTTCTAGGACTACGTTTAAAAATTGAAGAAATAGCAGAATTGAAGAAAGTCACGACCGCGACTATAGATCGCGCCCGTGACATTATGCAGTTTAACCTTCTGTTCCTGTTATAAAGAAAGTCATGATCGAGATAGGCCTTCGCAATCGTGACACAGGCAGAATATTATAGTTACAGATCGCGATTTAACAATTGATAGATGGCTGAAATTGCCATTAACTGCTAGTTTGAAGGTAAAACGGCTATTTTGACTATTTTAACCAATCAATGACCTATTAGAACTCTATATAAAGGTCTATATTGAATCCATAACCACCACAACCTTCTAAAGCTTACAAAAGTTCTGATTTTTTCATCTTTATTCTTCAACATTCAACCTTTACTTCAAAAACCAATATGCCTCATGTTAAGGTAGCTGCAAATAGAAGAGAGCTCTTGAATTATCAACAAGATTACGATTGTCCTTTTCCCATTCATTTGAGTGAAGAAGTGAAAAGATTCCAAGTTCTAAAGAAGTTGGATATAAACGGTATGATCTTTCTTGATTTAGTTTTCTTGGTGACTTTAGGCCTCCATGAATAAATGGAGATGTATCTTGCCGATCTATGTTTAAGCATGTTTGTGGGAATGCGATTTCCACAAAACCGTGATTCAATTTTAGAATTTCTAGTGACATTTGATTTTGAAGATAAAAGGAAAAGGGTGATTCAACTTCGCAACCAAGGTAGACATTACATCGTCATAAGAGAGATGATGAGTACTTGGTTAGGGTTCGAAAATGAAAATTCATCGAGCATGACAGATTCTTTTCAAGAAAATTAAGATTGGGTAGATTTAACGGGTAAGAGAACTTTCAACCCTAAAAATTCCCCAAATAAACTTATTAAGGATAAGTTTATTCTTTTACTCCACAAATATCTTGCCACTTCGGTATGATGTCGAGTAGAGAACACCAAAGTCCAAAAGAGAGATTTGTTTATTCTTTCTTGTGAATTGAATAAGTAAAAAGTGGAGTTTGTGGATGTAATTTGGGATATGATAAAGAAAAATTCAATGAGCTTGAGAAACAAGATTGGGGTGGCCGAAATTATCATCGCAATCATCTTGGGTGCGTGAAACAAACTCCCCTATGTCCATCAACCGGGTGAGTATTTTCATTATATGGATGAGAATTACTTGAAGAATACCGTACTTCTTCAAGAGAATGATGATGTATATTCCTTCTACTCTTATTCTAACCGCACCAAGAAGTTAATCTCGACTGATGACAATTCTTCCATCGGCCCATCTGATCCAACTACTAGACGTCATCCTGGTAAGGCTTTGATGATTGAAGAAGAAGATGAAGACGATGATGCTCCGGATGATTGGAAGGTGAGCATGCAACAAAAGCTAGACAATTGCCAAGCGAAACTTGAAGTAATGAAGAAAGATGTGAAGATTCTGAAGAAGAGTAATAAATCGATGCTTCAAAAATTACTATCTTTCTTTAGAAAACAAAATTGTCAATTTACTCCTAGTTCCCCGGATTCTCCTTCTCAATGAAAGGGTTTACTCTTTTTTTTCTTTACTTTTCTTTTTCAAAATTTTTTAGACTAGTTGTTTATTTTGAGATTTTCATTTTTATTCTCTCACAATGAGGACATTGTGTTCCCTAGTGTGTGGGGCGTTTGTAAAAAAATCCCAAAAATCTAAAAAAACCAAATAAATTAATTAAAAAAACTTGAAGAATATGAAAATTTTTCTTCATTTTGTGTTGTTTATACATTATCCATACCTATGCTATATTAACATATGTTCCAAGGTTATTTTGAGTGTTAGGTATTTCAAGTTTGATGTTAGTGCATATTTTGAACAAGTTGTTTCGAGTATGACCACACGTTATGAGTGTAAGCATTTTGGCACAATATTTAGCATTTGGCAAGGATGAGTTGTGAGTAACATTCAGAAGCAACATTCCAAGTAAGTTTCGATATATATTTCCATGCAACATGAATTAGTATAAGTTGTATAGTTTGAGTTTAATGCTACAGATAAGTTTTAAGTGGCGTAATATCTAGTAGTGTTCTTACTATGAGTTTTATATGCTATTCTCAAATACATCCTAAAGTATCAACTGTGTTTAAAGTGTTGGGAAACTATAGCCATAATACTTTGAAAGTGATCAATAAAGGATGAGGGTATCAAGAGAGAAAAATCAAAAGAAAGAGAGAATAACCAATGAGTTATGCAAAAGGTGAGGAATGGTACGAAGCATAAACTGCAACCATTCAATGAGTGAAAAAAATAAAAAGTAGCATAGCACAAAAAATGGGTGCAAATTACAAATCTGTACATAAAAAACACATGTTTAAAAGAAAAAAAATGAGAGAAAGTGGTATGGAGCATAAAATGCAACCACTAAAAAAATGGGAGAGTGGTATGGAGCATAAAATGCAACCACTAAGAGTATTTTAGCATCATAGGTTACCTAAAAATTCCTTGAGATCAAACTTTCCAAAGTGTGCTCCCTTTGTCTTTTGTACTTTATACTATACTTGAGAGAAGGAAATTTTCGAGTGAGCATATAACACTTATATGAAGAAGCAATTCGGTTGACCCTTCGCTAAGGGCAAAGGTATGCAACTAGACTATATAAATTGCACATTACTAATTTGTGGGAAATTTTGAACATTTACTTGAACTTTATGCAACGTGGGAATGTGATACTCACTACGATAGTCTTTCGCCAAATGAGGTATGAACTTGAATACTATTTTATACACTTCTGCTGTGTTTACCCTGAGGACAAGGCAAAGGCTAAGTGTGGGGGTGTGATAAGTGTATAATTACACTTATTATCATGATATTTTCAATCATAAAATGATATGGTTGTGAGTCATTTTATACTTCATATAAAAAATTGCACGTAGTTTGTAGTTATTTTTTATGAAAATGCAGAAACTAGGTAAATCTTGGGATTAAAATGATCAAAGATGGAATTCTATGTAAAAAGAGTGAAAAAGGTGCAAAAAGATGCATGGAACACAAGGATTTGGCTTAGGATCGGAGTTATAAAAAATCAGCAAAGTTGCAAAGAAGAATTATGAAGAAAAGCATGGTTCACGATCATGACACCCATTCGTGGTCGAGACTTGTTACTCTTCATAAGAAGAAAGTTACAAATCATTATTCGCAATTGTGATATGTGATTCGTACTCGCGACTTGTGACAGTTATTAGTTATCTCTTCTCAACTACCAACTGCTGGATAAGAATGATCAACTGCCATCAACTATCAACCAAATAGACACCTTTTGGAAGTCAACTAATCATGAAAAGATGCCTTTCCATTTTGGATGAGGATGAATCTTTACATTTAATCATATTAAAGTGCCGCAACCCTTCACCAATGGACACGACTCTTCATTTGGATAAATGTAACCCTTCGTACTCTATAAATAAAGTTCAAATTCAACCAATTTCATAGCATGGTGTGGGCAATAAATGTAGGCATTGAATAGTAGTGTGCATGTATGATAGAGAGTGAAAATATATAGAGATCGCTACATTCAAAGTCTTAGTGAGAAAAATGTATAAGTGATTCGATTTTTATTTCTATCACTAGATTACTACACAAATTCGAGCGATTGTTGTATGAGTGTAATTGCAAAGCACTTATCAATAAAAGTTTTCGTTCAACATTCTTTTATTCAATATTCATAAAGAATAGCATCCTAGCGGAGGTTCTATACGAGTCGAGACCGAATTCAAAGTAAACACAGGAATTACAGGAATTGACAACTCCCATTAAAGAGTGGATACGGTTTGATCAACTTTAGCTTTCACTTGCATGCCATACAACTTTACTTTTTTTTCTACTTATACTTTTTATTTCAAAATTTATGATATGTCTATGTGTCATAACGAGTATTTTATCTTGCGTCATTTATATTAATCAAGTTATATGCTTTTGAGGTAACTTTAGTGATATCGTGTGGTTAATAAGATTATGTATAGTCACTATATCTATGATTATAACGTTGTTTAGTGAGATAATATTTTTGGAATGGTAACTTGTTAAATATGGCTATGTGAGAGCAACCAGTACTAAGCATAGCAATATTGTTATCCAGGTTCTTATAAGTGTCATAATTTGTATTACTCTACGGTGAATTATTGAATATTTGGGCGTCTAGAACCATATTTGTTGAAGTTAACGAGCGTATGAAATTTTCTTGATGATTTTGCATATTTTTCTCTAGTATACTTGTTCTTAGGAAATATCTATATAGTTTACATCTTCTCTATTCTGTTCATGCATCTGTCTATTCATCAGTCTATCAACCAAACCATCCAAATTCTACAATTTTTCTTATTCCTTTTATTTCGTAACTCTAGTTTGTCTTTAGAACTGAATTCCTTCCTTGTGGGATCGATATTGTGAGCGGGTGACACGGAGAGATGGGCCGAGAGCGCTCAGAATGAGAGGCATGGTCCACCGGGGTGTTTATAAAAGAAGCACTAGGTCGGGGACCAGGAGAAAGGGTTGAAAGAGAAAAAGGTGAAAACATTTGAGATCGGTTTGAACCTGAATCCACCCTCTCTTAGTGTGTAGTCGCCACCTGGATTAGCTCTTTCTAGGAATTAAAGTCTTGTGAGGCTTAACGTCCGGGGGATGGTCCACTAAGACACAGAGATTTGGGTTCGGGATAAGTTGCTTATTTCTCTTTGGATTATATTAAATTATATCTATAGAAAACCGTGTTCTTTTAATTGTGCATATTCGCACTTAGGTTATTTTTTATTTTAACTGCATGATTCATGTATTGTAAAATAAACCATTTACAAAGCAGAATAATAAACCATCCACAAAGCAGTAAACAAGTGCGGAAAATAAACATGGAAAATAAAAATTACCAGGCTTTCAAAAATTGGGGGATGCAACTGCCCGCTAACCTATTAATTACATTTCTCAAAAATTGAAATTGCGATACCCAAAGGAAAATTAAAATCCTAAACATACATCTAATCCTAATCTACCTGCATCCGTAAAGGTTAGCACAAGGGATAGCACGTATGTTCGATTTTGAATTTAGCGAGGCCCATGTGGCCTAAAAAATGAATCGCGATATTGTGTTTGTTATTTAAATAAAACCATCCATTTTATTAGCACATTGGTTGCTCATTTTAATTAATGAAATTGCTTGCATGGTAAATTGGTGAGGGCTGTTATCGGGGAATATGTTTTATTCCCTTCGTGGGGGTGTTCTAACATACATCTTCTTTTAATAAAGAAAAATAGATGAAGAAGAATTACAACAGTTGAAATAAAATAAAAGTAATTATAATCCTAGGTTCACATATTAAATCAGAAGAACAAATTAAACACTGAAAGCACGAGAATTGCAATTCTAGGAACTTAGAGGCTTACCCTTACAGAATGAATCTACTTCGAAGATATCCGATTGGTCGTTGAAAATCCTCCTCGTCCTTTAAGTTTCGGTAAAAAAATTGTGTTAGAAGTCCAAAAAAAGATCATCTTGTTCTTGGAAATTAAAGTTGTTCTAAAAGTTATATTTTATCTGATAATTTTCGGGATCCTGATAATCGAAAAAAACCTGACTATTTATAGGAAAATCCTGAAAAATCCAAAAATGGTAAGTTTTTCCGATGAGGGAACTCGTCGGAGAAAATCTTGATGAGGCTCCTCGCTGTGTCCTTGGCGAGGCCTCGCCAAGGACATTGGTAAGGCAGCCTCGCCAAGTTGGTGAGGCTTGCCCCGCCAAGGGCTCTAGCAAGGCGGCCCAGGATTCAGACCCCCGAGTTTTCATTTTCGTATTTATCTTGTATTTTCATATTTTTTATTTAATTAATTAATTTCTGAATAAAATTAAATATTTTTATTGAAAATGTCTTTTTTAATTAGTAACGAGGAGGATTACCATTCGGATATGTCAGGATACTCGAAAGTTGTGTGATTTAAGGATAAAATCCTAAAAAAGCCATCATCATCGAATGCGAGAGCTGGTACAAAATCCTGTGCTCACAACTGCCCCTTGTGTGATAAATGCTCGTTGTATAACCAGTGTTATCACATGAAAAGAGTGGAGGGATAGAGAGAATACCTGACCAGTGTGGTTGGTGATTTCTTGTTCTCAATTGATGACAAAACAGGCCTTCCTTTCTGGCACCGTGTCATTGTATGGTTGTCCGTTTCTTTCTTCGAAATCCTTTTGGTACTTGGTGTCCCTTGTGGGGGGGTATACTATTTCTTTCTACGATGTCCCCGTTGTAGTCGGTAACCGTTTCATTCTTTGGTTGATAAATGAGGCTGTTTATTCCTTCAGCCATCAAGATAACCGTTTCCTTCTTTGGTTATGTTTTGAATTTCCTTAATAGTATTTTGACTTGGTTCTTGTAATAAATTAGAAAAAAAAAGGAAAATAATGTTATAACATTTTATGATGAATGTTTTAATTATTTGATTGAGTTTATGCAGAACAAAAACTTTTGCCCCTTCAATAAAAAATTAAAACATTGATAAATAAATTAAATGAGTTTGAGGAGTATTTGGGGTATCCCGTGCATCGTTCCGTAGTGTTAGGAGGCTTCCATTGTAAAATAATAAAATAAATAGATAGGTGGGGCCCACTTGTTTTCTGTAATAAATCAAAAAAAAAAAGATAATGTTAATACATTTTATGATGAATGTTTTAATTATTTGATTGAGTTTATGCGGAACAAAAATTTTTACCCCTTCAATCAAAAATTAAAACATTTG
>CATIWQ010068216.1:0-27322 GCA_949673415.1 Euphorbia schlechtendalii | reverse complement strand
GAAAACTAAATAATTTTTACTCTCTATCTATGCATACATGTGCACTATAACACACACATAGTCACTCACAATCCATGCCACGAAATTGGTGAAGTTTGGAGCCCTATTTATAGAGTATGAAGGGTTGCGTCTATCCATACGAAGAGTTGTGTCCATTGGTGAAAGATTGCATCACTTCATTGTGATTGGTTGAGAAACTTTAATCTTATCCACAATGGATAGGCACCTTTTCATAATTGGTTGATTTCCAAAAGATGTCTTTTCTTTTGGTAGTTGATGGCGATTTATGGCGGTTGATCGTTCTTATTTGGCGGTTGGTAGTTAAGAAGATTTGACCAAAAAATCGTCCAGGTCGCGACCGCGATATACATGTTGCGATCGTGAATACTTGTTTGGCAATTTTCTATTCTGAAGAATACTAAGTCGCGACCGCGAATGGTTGTCACGACCATGATATTTGTTTTTCTTTAGAATTCTCCTTGTAACTTTACCGATCTTTGACAGCTTCGTTCCTAAGCCAAATCTTTAAGTTCCACGTATCTTTTTGTACCTTTTTCACTTTTTTTACATAGAATTCCACTTTAGATCATTTTACTCCCAAGATTTACCTAGTATCTGCATTTGCACCAAAAACAACTACATACCACGTGAAATCTTTTATATGAAGTATAAAAATGACTTAACCTATAGTGTTTAGTGTATGAAATTAATATGATAATAAGTGTAATCATACACTTATCAATTACTTAAAAATATTATTTGATCAAGTTGTTGCAATGTTTAATGCTATATAAATTTGAAGTTTTAATATATAATTTTAAAAGTATATCACATTACATAATAAATCCTAAGAAAATAATCATCAACCTCAAGATGCAATGTTCAACATTCAAAATAATAGCATAGATTAAAACATCAAAATCAACAATGTTTGGTTTAATTCCACATTGTTCTTCCATTTATATACATAACCTTTAGGGTTGCAAGGTTTGTAAAATAAAAAAAGGGCTAGGAATAAACCCATATCCATATGCCATATAATATAAACTTTAATTTTTATAAAATATAGAAAATATTTAGAGGTTCTGGGAATAATTCAAGAAATATTTGAGGATTTTTCAGTGGAGGTATATAGGTGCTGGGTTCGGGGATTTATCAGATTGGGGAGTGCATTTCCCATTTCCATATCCATTAAGGTTTCGAGTACGAAAGATTCTCCACTCCCTACCATGGGGAATTCTTATCGGGGATTCTCCATTCTTATCGGGGATTCTCCATCCTTATCGAAGCGGATCTCCATTGGATTCGGAAATTTGGGGCCCCATTTTCAACCCTACTATAGTGGATGATTTTAGTAGGTTTACATGGACTATTTCCATGAAAACTAAAGGTGAAGCTAGCATGTTAGTTGAGAAATTTTACAAAATGGTTAAGAATCAGTATAATAAATATATTAAACAATTAGGACAAATAATGATAATGAGTTCAATATCAGTAAATTTTGTTCTAGATTTGGCATATTACATTAAAGGTCATGTGTTGAGACACCTCAACAAAATGGCTTGATGGAAAGAAAGCAACAACATATCTTGAATGTTGCTAGATATCAAAAGTTACAAAGTAAGTTACCTTCAAGTTTTTGGAGTTATTTCATTTCTCATGTTGTACACTTAATAAATAGGACTCCTACATCTTTGTTGAAGGAATCAAATCCTTATGAAAAAAAATATATAATAAATAGCCTAACTACAATTAACTAAAATCTTTTGGTTGTTTAGTGTATGTTAGTACTAAACTGCGAAACAAGACTAAGTTTGATAATAGAGAAGAAAAATGGATTTTTATAGGGTATGAGAATGGCATAAAAGGGTATAAAATATATAATTTAGATATAAAAGACTTAGTTGTATCAAGAAATCTAACCTTTTTTTAGCATATTTTCCCTTATGAAGCATGTGAAGTCAATTGAAAGATTGTATTGACAATGAAAAATCAGTTAGTGATGAAAATATTGAGAAATAAGTTGAACAAGAAGTCACAAAGAAAGGAGCTAGAGTGCATAAGCAACCAGCCTATCTCCAGGACTATCATCGTGCTCTACTGAAAATAGCTCAAATTCCATATAGTGAACAGGGTAAATTATATCATTTGTCTAATTTTTTATCATATGATAAACTCTTTGTTGAACATAAGGCTTATTATTTACAACTAAATGTTGACATTAAACCTAAGACATACAATTAGCAGCTAAAAGTAAAGTATGGATAGAAGCAATGAAAAATGAGATAGAAGCTTTAGACAAGAATGATGCATGCAAAAATATATTGTTGGTCCTTAGACAACTTATAAACAACAACAGAGGGGGGTGAATGCAGTTCTTGGTTTCTTTTTAGGTTTATAAAAATATTTTAACCATGTTCAGTTTTTAGATGCGTGCTGAGTTAAGCTATGCTGAGCAGGTCTAAAAACTTATAAACTGCTCAGCTTTGCAGGCACAATTTATCTTCAATCGCTTGTTGAGTACTCTACTCAGCATGGATTAGTTTTTCAAGTAAGAGCGATAAATACAAAAAGAATGATGTATGAGATGAACGCGATAAAAGCTAATGCGAAAGTTAGAACTTCAACACCTGGTTTTATCATGGTTTGGCCCTGAGCCTACCTCCAATCCCCAAATACCTTCTCTGAGCTTAAATCCACTCGTATTCATTCCTTACTTAGGCGAAGCAACCTTTATAGCGGGTGGACACTTTTTACATAAAGTACCTTTCTTTCTAACTAGCACTCAACTCAGTTTGGGTACCCTTCCCAAACTGATACTCAGATTTGATAAAAAGATTTTGAACCGAATTCAACTTATAAACTGTTGAATCCTTACAATGTTAAATCTAAGAGTAATTCTCTCTATCATAAACAGATGGACAATGGTTGTTTGCTGATTGCTTGAATTAGAATTTCTTGAAGTTGTGAGTAATTGTGCAGAGTTTTAGCTCTTAAAGAAATTTGAGGTGATTCACCAATTTTGAACGTCTGCTTCAATCTTCTATTTATACTTGAAGCTTTGCGAAGTAGCTATTGTAAACTTTTCATCCTGACAGTTCTTCAATTTCTCTTCTCTTCATATCTTTCGAATCTTCCCGTTGGAGACAGATTCCAAGGCGTTTAGAGATAGAAAATCGAACGTTGAGGCGCGATAAAATTTTGTTGACAAAATCTCGTTTGTCTTCAAGAAAATAGATTTGTTAGAGAGGGGCGCGAAGTGCAACGTGGAATCTTTAGATTGGTAAACATCGATGACGCTTACAGAGGCGCGCGAAGACACTGAGAAACAGCGAATGATAGAGAATTCTTTTTGCCTTGGACTTTAGTGAGAAATCTCTAACATTCCGTACTGACACCTTTTATCTTGTGAGGACCACTGGAAATCTTCTTTAATTTCAACGCTTTTTAACCTGAAAAGCATTAAAGGAATATTCTGTTTCTCATAGAAAATGTTAGGAGCACAAGTGTCATTTATTTCTCTAAGTATCAAACAATATAGCTTTTAATTAATAAAAGCTAACTCAGCATTATTGAGTTGATATCCTTTAAAACTATGTAGTATTCAGCACCAGCTCAGCTTTTCCTACTCTAAACCGTAAATTAATTAATTACTCAGCAAATTGAATTGTTTTTCCTCAAACAAATTCAAGTCAACTTCATTAATTAAGATTCTACTTAGTACTCAATTAATTTCACTATCCTAGACAGTTTGTTATTTCCAAAATGTTTAAGTACTGTGAAGTACTATAAACTTGGGTTCAACATGTATAACTGCCTATTAGAAAAACACCTATAGGATGCAAGTGAATTTATAAAAAATTAGATGGAACTATAGAGAGATGTAAGGCTAGGTTAGCTGTAAAAGGGTATACACAACAAAATGGAATTGACTATCTAGAGACCTTTTCTCCTGTAGCAAAAATCTCAACAATAAGAGATTTATTAACCTTGGATGCTCAAAATAATTAGTTGCTAATCTTTAAAAGAGGAAATATATATGGATGTGCCTCAAGGTATTAGTATTATTGTTTCTAACCCAGTTTGCAAACTCAAAAAGTCTCTTTATGGGTTAAAAAAGTTTGTAGACAGTGGAATTCAACGCTAACTAAAGCATTACTGGATAGAGGTTTTATATAGTCAATGACAAACCCATCTCTATTTGTGAAAGCATCAAAAGGTAAAATTATTGCTCTTACAGTTTATGTTGATGATGTTATGATAGCTAGTGATTCTAAAACTGAAATATCTTATTTGAAGAAATATTTATATGAATGCTTCACTATAAAATATTTAAGAAAACTGAAATACATACTTGATATTTAAATAGCTGGAACTAACAAATGTATACATATGTACCAAAGAAAGTATGCTTTAGAATTGCTTGTAGATTTTGGTTTCTTAGATTGCAAACCCGCAACAACACTAGTATTAATAGGATAGTTTGACCACACAAAGATAAAATTACTAGAAGAAAGCAAAACTTGCAGAAAGTTGATAGGGAAGTTGATGTACCTTGCCAACACCAGACCTGACATTTTGTTTGATGTGCAACAAATAAGCCAACTACATGAAGGTCACCTCACTACTGCTCACAGAATACTGAGATACATCAAAGGGAAACCAACTCATGGGATTTTCTTTGCTGCAACAAAAAATACAGATTAAAGCATTCACAAACTTAGATTGGGAAAATTGTTTGGAAAGTAGAAGATCAATAACAGGCTATTGCATATTTGTAGGAGATTCACTGATTTCTTGAAAGTCCAAAAAGCAAACTACTATGTCAAGAAGCTCAAGTGAAGCAGAATACAGGGCTATGATAGAAATAACAGCTGAGATACAGTGGATTATCTATTTGTTAAGGGATTTAAAAGTTGAAGAAACAAAGCCAGCATTATTGTTTTGTGACAACACTTCAGCAGTTCACATTACAAAGAATGCAGTCTTTCATGAGAGGACTAAACATTTGGATATAGACTGCCACTTTGTAAGAAGTAAAGTCCAAGTTGGCATCACTCATTTAATGAATATCAGTTCGAAAGATCAAATGGCAGACTTACTCACAAAACCACTACATTCACCAGATTACAACTTACAGGTTAAAAGGTTGGAAATGATCTCAATACAGTAATGTTCAATTTACGGGGGAATGTTGATTATATGTATAAAAAAGTATTTTATAAAAGTATAGTTTTTAGTTATAAAATATAACCGTTGAGGCTTAGGGACAAAATAGTAAAACTGCTTATACAGATAGGTTAGCTTATACTATAGTCTATAAGGGGAAATCTGTTCTTATTCCCTTTATCATTTCAGTTCTTTCTCTTTTTTTTCTCTGTACTTGTAGCTTGTAAAGCTTTGTTAATGGAATTTGTTCTTGTTATTTCTCTCTTCTCTCTCTTGTTTGTTCAGTAAAAAGTTAACATATATAAACATAGTATTTATTAATTTGAAAAATGTGATATGAGAAAAATAACACGAGAATAATAAATAATTGAAACATTGTTACTTTTATTGCTTGTAATGCAATAATAAGTAATCATTTTAATCCAAACTCAAGATAATATAATATTTATTATTTATTAATGTATGTGTAACAATCATTATTATTTGAACAATAAATAGTCTTAAAATATTCACAGAGTACTAAGATATTTGTTTGGAAAATTCACCGTGAGTTTTTTTTTGCTAGTGCTATTTTGAAGACTAAAAAATGATAAGAAACTATAAACAACTATCAACAACTACAACAGTTATATGAACGGTTACACCAAATGAACCATTAGTAACTAGTAAGTATCCGCTACGATTGTTTTTAAGTATCATATTATTTTGGTTTTTTTGTTAAGTGTAAATTTAGATTATCAGCATAATTTTTATTAAAAGAATTCTAATTTACCCTTTATATTGTTAAAGAGATAATGTATTAATGAAAATTTTATTTATTTTGATGAAAAACTGTATAACAATACTTAAAAAGTCGGAGAGAATATTTATCAACTTTTTCAGCCTTTGTTTTTTTATATTTTCAACATCAAACAATAATTTTAAATATTCAGTTGTGATTATCAAGCAAAAAATATTATAAATGCCATCAAAGTTAAATAACTGAACCACTAAATCAAATTGGTACTTAGTCGTTAAAAGAAATAAAAAAAATTTATGTATGCACTTATCAAAACATTATTAAAATTAATATTTTTTAATGTAGCACATAACTCTTAAACACCGTAATAAAAAAAATTTTGTTTTGAACTCTATTATGAGATCACCTGCACATTATATATATTTCCATTTTGTGCTACATACATAATTTTGCATGTACCATAAAATTAATGAGAGATTTGTTTATGATTGATCAAATTTTATATTGAAATAGACACTTATATAAAATTAGGTCTGACCTTGAAACCAGCTTTGATTAAGGATTGTCGTTGACTTCAACGGCCATAACATTAATTCTATTAAATACCCATTTGACCACTACTATTTAATGTCTTAAGATCAAAACACGACGTCTATTCAATGCTTCAATTTCAATTTTTCTAATTAAAATTAGCAAAACATTCAAATACAGTATTTTATATTCCAATGTCCTTGTTACATATATAACACCAAGATACTCTATAGTTGATTTAAAAATAGGAAATATAATTCGCCACCATGTATAAAAGTAGGAAATATATGATCTATTGATATTTGAGAAATATAAATATGAAATTTCAAATGAAATACTAGAAATGTTTGGTCAACTTGAGATTAGTGTAGATATCCGAGTCCAACCCTGTATCAGTATTCTATATTCCTATTATATTTGTATGCTTACACTAACTAATGCAAAATGAGCTTCAAAATTGGAATTTAATTTTACATTTAATTAATTGATATCGGTGCTTTGAAATATCAATAATTTTACTCACCATGAATCCTCCACCATTCATCTTGTTTTCATCTTATGGTAGAGATCTAAGTGTAAATTGATGTCAAAGCACATTAATATAGAATTGCCGTTGAAATATACCGTTCTCATTCCACTCACCTGCCTATTTTAATTTCCATTAAAATATTCAATTACTTAATTAAATTAATAAAATATGTCAAACAAGTTACTTATTAGTCATCACTAGTAGGGGTGTTCATCGGTTGGTTCGGTTAAATAACCGAACCGAACCAAATAAAAGACAACCGAATAATTAAAAAAATACAAACCGAAACTGAACCGATGTATTAGGTTCAGTTGGCCGGTTCGGTTATTTCGGTTTTGTTTTGTTTATTTTTCCTATTATTTATCTTTACTAATTCTTACTATAATCTTTTGTTATGCACATTAATTTACTCTATTTTTTAAAAAAAAATTATAAATTGAAATAAAAATAAGATTTTCCGACTTGTTAGTAAGTGTTGGACTTGTAAAATTATAATAAAACAAACTAACATCCATTATTAATAAATAAATTTCAACTAAATGAGAAACAAAATTTTTGGCAAGATCAATATGCTAAAAGCCCTTACATAATATTTAGTATTGGGGTTGCAAGTAGCGTGGAGATTGAGGCAAATTCGGTATAGATTTTATTGGTATTATATATTGTTTAATTGTTAGGTAATAAATGATATTATCATATACAAAAAATTAGTTTTTCATAAATATTTTCATTAATCGGTTGGTTCGGTTATATCGGTTTATTATTAACAAAAACCGAACCGACCAAAATTACCGAAAATCTATAAAATCAATAACCAACACCGAACCATTTAGACCGAATAACCGAACCGAAAAACCGAATTACATCTATTCGATCGGTTATTTAGGTTCGGTTCGGTTTTTGAACACCCCTAGTCACTTATGCAGATTAAGTTTTCTACTTATATTGGATGCGGAGTAATTTCAAACTTTTTCTTGCGTGATAACTCTCACTTTCGCTTCTAACAATTAACAATTGAGTCATATTATTTCAAATCTTAAACATAATTTTTTTTTTCTTTATAGTGTAGTCCCTAAAATTTTATACAATAAAACTTGATGGCTTAATACATCAATTAACCCTGAGCTTAATGCATGAAAAAAACCCGATGATATATTGAACTTTCAAAAGTTCATAAAACCCTTGAATTTGCAAAAAATTTATTAATTCATCTCATAAACATCATGTGTTATCGGCTTCTGGTTAGAAGAAAAAAAATCTAGAAAACTCCATCTATGAAAAGTCAAACCAATCAGAAATTAACATGTGATAATGATGGAAGTAATCTTATACATTTTGAAACAAGTTGAAAGAGTATCTCAAACTTTTTAAAATATTGAGATAAGTGAAATTAAATTTTTTGGGGACAAATTTAGCGGAAACCCCAAATTTCAACGAGGAGACGTTGGTCATAGTTAGAAATATGACTTTGCAACGTTTCTCATGTTTGATTGCAATATATTAATCTGAACCTAAACTGGATCGGCCCATATCCAGCCCAGCAGCCTACATGATTAATAATAGTATGAACACATAATCATTTTGGATAGACGGGAAAAAGACCGGTTTACAATAAACAACCGGTTTGAGAATTCAACGTTTCATCGGTGACTTTGATCGTCAGGTACAACTCACTGTTCTTACTCTTCCAACAATCCAAATCCAAATCCAAATCTCCTCTCTTTCTTGTTTCGATATCGTGATTTGTCTCTTCGATTTCATCGAGTGAGAAGAAAAGGATGCAGAATGAGGAGTCGGCTCAGTTGACGGATGTACAAGTGAATGATGCTGCGGCTTCTGAATTTCAAGATTGGGCCAAATCTGGGGATCATGATATCATGCAACAGCACTCTGCTATTCTCTCCGCCGAAGCCGATAAAATTCCTTTTCTTGGCGACAAGGTATTGCTCTTCTTTCTACGCCATTAGTTTGAAATTTACTTCAAGTTGTTGCGTTCTCGCTTAATTACCTTGATGATCAATTTTAGTTACGGCTATTCTTTCAATTAAATGGTCGTTTAGTCGATGAGTTGATTTCACTACAGGAGCCTCTTTCCGCATTAGCTGTTGAATATCAATCTGGAAGCCCTATTTTGCTCGAGAAGATAAAGGTTTTTTCCTTCATGCTATTATTTCCAGCGATTGACATCTTTGATCACACAATGCTTATTCTTTCAATGATACCTGTTATTTTTTTCTTCTGCAGGTGCTTGGAGAACAGTATGTGGCCATGAGGCGAACCCGTGGAGATGGAAACTGTTTCTTCAGAAGTTTTATGTTTGCATATCTTGTATGCATTTCTGTTTTATATGTTTAAATCCCATCCAGTCTTCTGCTCCCTCAATTTGGTTTCTTGGTCACTTGTTGTGATTTTATTACTTTGTTTACACGGAATAGGAGCATATCTTGGAAAAGCAAGACAGTTCAGAAGTTGATCGTATCAAAACAAATGTGGAAGAATGTAGGAAAACACTTCAGACTTTAGGCTATGCTGAGTTTACATTTGAGGATTTTTTCTCGGTAATCTTATAACATGACACTTAACTACTATGCAGAACTGTTTACTTTTGTGTGTGTTTGCTAGCTTATTTGCTCCTTTTTGATTTGGTGTTGGCATTTTAACTAAAATTTTTAATTTGTTTGACTAATATCATCAAAGAAATAAGTATTGAGATTAGTGTTTTGGATGTGCTAGGATTACCTGATTCATGGAAACATGATTTTGTACAATTGATTGGTATAGTTGCAACAACATTATGTTTGAATCTCTATCTGTCCAATATTCTCGACTGGGAGTTTGTTTAGTGTTTACTGACTCCAGAGTACACTATTCCAAGGAAATGTAGATCTATAAATAGTAATAAAAAAATGCTCACTTGGATTGGCAACACATTTATATATGTTTTGCAATAGAGACAATGGATCGAATTCTCAAAATATCTTTTCCAATATGAGGCAGATTTGAGCTAAATTTTCTTAAAGGTAGTCTTATTGTGTTTAGTTTCCCACTTCATTTATTCCTGTCATCAAGTGTTAATCTTATGGAAGCTATATTTATAGGATGTTGCAAGGAATTTTTCTGCCAACTTGTAGTAAATCTTTAGTTACATGTACTATATATGAATAACAACATTTCTGTGGCAAAAATATTCAGCTATTCCTGGAGCAGTTGGATTGTGTTCTTCAAGGAAATGAGACATCAATAAGGTATGCTATGTTAAACAGTTTCTAAGTAGTGCATTACTTATGTGCCATTTCTTGTGCACTTTAGTTCAAGCAAATTTATTTTCCTAATTCTGAACTTAGAGCAACATAGCCCTTAATAATGATTGCTGCGTTTTGTGCCAATTAGAGGACTTTTACCGGTGGACAATAGTCTTATTTTTATTTTTCTTACAGTCATGATGAGCTCGTGATTAGGAGCCGAGATCAGTCTGTATCAGATTATGGTGGGTAATTACAAAGACTAGATGGTATACCTGTCATCCTAAACGAAATATATTTCCTAACACAATTTGTTGGTTAGTTGTCATGTTTTTCAGATTTGTGACTTCCAGTGAAATACGGAAACGCTCAGAGTTCTTCGAACCATTTATAATGGGTTTAGCAAATACAACAGTAGAACAGGTTTGTTCAAACGCTGCAGTGAGCTATTTTTATCAGTAATAGTTTCATAAGTGACTCTATTCCTTGGTAGAAAATTGGGGTTTTTTTGAACGATTGTGTACTATATCTATCTAATCTAGTCTTCCTTTCTCCATGTATTGGTCATTGATCAATTGATCGAATGCACATGTTAACCACCAATTTCATTTGATTTTATACTTTAAGTGTATTTCTGAAGTTCAGTGTAAGCTTAGATTTGCGGTATCAGCTATATTGTCTCTAATGTCCTGTTGTCTGTTTTGTCATTAGTTTTGCAAGGCATCAGTTGAACCTATGGGCGAAGAGAGTGATCATGTGCATATCACTGCCTTATCAGATGCACTGGGAGTGCCAATCCGTGTTGTATACCTTGACCGCAGTTCTTGTGATACAGCTGGTGTTAGTGTAAATCATCATGATTTTATTCCTGCTGGCAATGATCATCCTAATAATGGAGGTTCTGTAACCGTATGCCCCTTTATCACCTTGCTCTATCGTCCAGGTCACTATGATATTCTCTACCCGAAGTGATTACCTAACCTGGTAAGATAATCTTGAACCCAGATAGACATGATTCTTGTTAGTACAGTGACGAATTCTTTTTTCCTCTGCTTGTATGTTCTGTGGATTGTTTACAGATTCCTGGTAAATGGGGAATATGAAGTTATAACTTACTAATGCCAAGAAGCCTAGTGTTGTGCAAGTCAGAGGCCTAAGCTCATTTGCGAACTGTAGAAGTGGGGAGAGAAATACCAGCTTACTTGAGAAGAAGCAAAAAATATTTGTTTCATTTCATGGATTAAGCAGGTCTTTGTCTTGTTTTGGATTATCTCTGTGAAATTGCATTTCTGGAAAAGGAAATCTTTTTGAATTTGTTTCATTTTTTTTTTGTTTATGTATAAAGGTGTCAAATTTCCTCCAATTTGCTGCTGTTAGTTTCAGAAAATATTGAAGTTCAAGTCTTGTTAGAGGTTTTTCTTATTTATGTTCAGCCATAATCCTACATCATTTGAGGTGTAAAATCACTTTTTTCTACATCTTCTAGAATTGTTCTCCCCAAATCAGCGTGGCTTCCGATTTTTCACGTTAGGGACTTGAGACCATGTATCAGCTAGTTCTATGCCCCTTGGTTAATTTGGATGATAATTAGTTGTTATGCCTCTTAGGTGGTTATGGCGGATTCATTCTTTATTAGGGGAGCAGTGAAAGCTATGAAATTAGATAGGAGGCTATGGTGTATTGTATCTGTATTATTACAGAATAAGACCGATAAATGAATCACTTGTTCAAGTTCCCAAATGATTCACTTGAAGTAGTGATTCTGGTCTGCCTGGGCTTGCCTATGATTCTAGGTTTGTTTAAGAATCATACAATTGAAACATGCAACACTAACAAGACAACTCAAGACCTCCCAATTGATTTGCTGACTTCGGCCTGTTCCCACATGAATGGCAACATCCTCTTTATCAAACAACGCTTCATTTTAACCTTGCAACTCCTGTTGGAATTCACAAATGTGCATATAAATGGCAGATAGAAACTAAAAACCTTGTCTAAACTCTGAAGCACGGTTATGGTAATGCTTAAGTTCGAGAGTAGCAAGTTACAATTCAAAATGAATATTCCCAAAATAATTAAAATGCAATATTATTAAATATTGTCAAAAGCTATGTATTACAGAAATGTTCCTCAACACGAAAATAATCATCCGTTACATCATTCAAAATATTTTGAATGCAATTATACTCAACTTGGCTTGTGAATAAAATGAGATGAAGAAAGCCTCACAACACTACATTCAACTGTAGAGAAAATCTCACTGTGTGTATGACCCCCTCCGCTTCTATCCAACATTACTTCTTTTTTTGTACATGTAAATATTTTTGACGTACAGGAAACTGGGCTCTCCCTAATGTTTAAGAAAAAGCTCCAAGAAACAGAAGTTATTTTTGTTTACAAGTAAGCCTCCCAAAATCTTGTTGGATCAAAAACTTAGGCAGGCAAAGAGATCATCTGTAAAGCCTAATATGTTAGTATTAGCCATAAATAATAATTGATTTTCTTAGTCAGAATCCCTCCCGGAACCTGAAGAACTATCCCCGTTTGAAGATTCATCTGAACTTGCCAACCTATTCTCCTCCTGAGACGATGATTTATTTTTTACAGGTCTTGTTCGAACATTGATTCCCGTTGGAAATGGCACCTATAAGATGTACATTATTTGTTCAATATCCAAAAGTATTTTTGGAAGATGAGCGAATTTATTATAAGTTATAACTGACTAGAAGTAGAGAAGCTATGGCTAGTGAGGTGTTCTGTGTTCATACCTGGTCACCAGCATTGGGGCCGTCAGTATTGAAGAGAATGGGTCGGCATCGCTTATCCTCATTCATCAAGCTTGAATTCTGGAAATGAGCTATCAATGCAGCTTTTCCTTGTAAGCGTGCATATGCGATCGATGCTATTTTTTCACTATTGAACTTCTCCCATTTCTTCCCGTTAAATGCCTGCTATGAGTAACCATTTAGCTTCATTTGTAAGCAAAAATTATGATCAAGGGCTTCACAAAAACTAACCTTATACAACAGAACTATCCGACACGGCTCAATCATATTAATGAATGCATATCCCACATTGCATTTATTCTGCAACAAAAGAAAGCCAAGTACTTCAAAACTTAAATCTATAAAGTAACACAAGAATTGTTTTTCCTAATAAGGTGGTGAAGGCTCAAAGAAAGGCACTTGCCTTGAAATCGATTGGAAGATAAATGAAGTCATATGTTCCTCTATGGTGTTCATCAATTGCAGCCAGCAGCATTTTCGATGTATACCTGCCATCACCACCAGATGGCCATGTTATGGGATAACCTCAAACAAAAGGCAACTTAGGTAACCATTAAACAAGAAATGTAAAATTTATTCGGTTCATATCAGATCACAACATTTTAGGATACCTGGAGAGTCTATGGCTTACAAGTTAATGCTTCCCATAAACACTAATAGCAATTAAAAAGATATAGTCATATAATTTAAGTTTGCACATACTTATTAGGAATATTCTTTATCATCAGTGTTGTTCGTTTGTCCTCGCCCTGCAGTATACGGTCTAGATCAAGTTCATACTGTTTCTTGTCAGCTGGATTAATACTTCCTTCATTTCTACGGCTCCTAGCACGTTCATTTGGAGACTCAACGGGACTCATTTGACCCCTGCCAGGAAATATTGGGGATCTCATGGGGGACATCACTGGGGATCTCATAGGAGATCTTTGATGGAGTGGTTGGAATCCTCCACTTTTAGGGGGAATCGACAGTTCCATATAGTTTCCACCAACACGAGGAAGCATGTTAGGAGAGATAAGTTCTAGAGGGACATGATTACTGGAAACTCTCAAGTTCCCAGGGGAACCTGAATGAAAGCCTGCAGTATCAGAAGAGTTTCCTGCATAAGCACGTCGCCTCTCCCACAGAGAACTGGCAGATGGTGCTGATCCCACATGCTGGTTATTTACAGGTAAAACTGGAGATGGTAATCCAGAAGATCTATGCAGCCGGTCAGATGGACTAGCAAGTGAAATTCCGTTTACATACGTTGGCGAGTTTGACCACATTACACCTGGAGAATGTGGGTTGTGGGAGTTACTCCATGCATAGTGATGTCCATTGAGTGAAGAGTGGTTATTAACAGCGGATCCAAAAACTGAAAGAAGATGAAACAAAGACTAGCCAGTATGTATAAACATATATAACAAGTTGATTTAAATTTATGAACCAAAACTCATAGCTGACAGAAATTCTTCTTTTTTATCAAAATCAGGATCATTATATGAGCTGCGATTGGGCTTTAACTTTTGGGTCAAACGATTCCATGACAATCATGATTAGATTCGACATACTTCAATGTAAAACAATGAAAATAACAGAACAAACCCACACAAGAGTCAAGAAATCTCAACTTTATAAAGGAATCAAACATTAGGCAAAAAGTGTAGAAGAAAAGTGGAGAAAATATTTCTGTGTCCTCCACTATATAATGAACTGGAACTTACTATGAACCAAGACATGGGAGTTAGAAATGATCTGGATCATAACAACCATTCATATATTATACAATTAAATATCTGGTTTATTTGGATGCTCTATGAACAAGGAGGTAATGCAAACTAATTAACTTTAACAATAGGAAAGCCAAAATCATCTTTTGCAAACTAATCCCCTTCAGTTACGCTTTTGGGTTTGTTCGTTACTTTCTTTTTTACCATTATTGATGCAAAAAAAAAATAAAACATTAGTTCAAACGAATAGAAATTGATTTATGAGGTGTAGTTTTCCTTTCTGTTCTAATCTATTCCTCTCACATGGGATGTAAAACTATTTGCTTCCTTTCTATCAAAATATCTAGGAGGTGCCAAAAAGGCAAAAACAAGATTAAGGTACATAAAATGCAACTGAAAGAAGGCAAACCGGGTTCCATTGCACTTACCGCCATCATTGAAGTCAATCAAGTGTCCAGTGCTGCTAACTTTGCGTAACTTTCTGTTGTCATTTCTTTCAGGCACAAGACTCATGCTTTGCATGATGCTCTGAATGTCATCATAACTATCTGGAAGGGAATGATGATGAAATTCTGGCCTGCCTTGAATATCATATTTACATTGACCAAGCTCAGCAGAAGAGTTAACTCTAAAAGAAGAAGATATGCTATTAGGAACACTAGAAGATGAATTTCCACGACCAAATGCAGATTCCATGAATGCCGACTGTTTAGCAGACACAAATCCAGAGATAGTTCCATCATCCATGCTACAGGAAATAATTCCCCCACGTGGAACTGTCCATTTACAGAATACTTTATAAAGAAACCTGGAAATTAAAATTAAACATGAATTCTATTCGAAATGAACATACCGGGGCATCCACCTGTTGAAATACTGCAAGGGCTACTCTGCGGTGTACAAGAAAAGCAGTCTTCTTGCTCAAAATCAGAAGGAAGCTGTTGCAAGAAACTGTAGAACAGAAAACATACTGTTTCGTCAAAGTTAAGTGGCAAATCTTTCTCTAGTGGTTAAAACTGAGTTTGTGGCTTCTAGAGTTCTCAGGTTCGAGTCACATACAGATAAGGTGTCATTTTTTTACAAGTGCATTCAAAAAAAATCTGGGTTCAGTAATTCGAACAAAAGAGATATATATGAGAAAAGCATGTATAGACCTGGAATTTGACCACAAAAAGAAAACCTTGAGTCTCCTACCACCATAAAATGATAATTTCTCCAGTGACACCAAAGAAAAACAAAGAAAAATATACATGCAAGAAAAAAAATACAGAGTAAATTTTTTTGGAAATACCGTCTTGAACTCCCAGCACGGCTCAGCTGAAGATTAATATGCTTCCCAGCAATGTTACTCCCATTTAATGCACGGAAAGCAGCATCTGCAGCTCTAGAATCATAAAATTCAATATATTTGTGCTGACTTCTGTTTGAGGTTTCACAAATCTGCAACGCAAGATGAAAATAGATTCATGCTATACTCAAAGTAGCTCTTTTTTAGATGTTAGAAATAAAAATGCTACCTCTTTAATTTCTCCGAATGCACAAAAAATCTGGAAAAGCTCATTAGTTGATATGGAAGAATCAGGATTGAGAACAACCAGAGCGCACTGATGAATATCTTCGCCCTGACAGATTTTGAACATAACACATGGAATTACACATGTAACTAAGATTTTGGAAAACAGAATAGACATGCCATTTTGATAACAACTCAGATTATAATTCACTAAAGAGAGCACAACGCACATCAGCAAACCTTGAACACTCACCTTTGGGACTGAATAATGAAGATCAAGTTTTAGACGCCTCAATGATGCATTCTGGAGTGATTGCTTGGCCTTCATTGCAGCTCTAATATCATAATAGGAGATCATAACAAAACCTTGATGCTTGCAAGATGTATTCAAGTTCTGTATATCTCCAAATTTCTGTACATTTAGCAAATGAATGATTTACCGTAGGCACATTGTCCTTGAAAGACAAGTAAACAGGTAACTAGAAGACAATTATCTCGAGGGAAAACCAGAAAAGCAGGCAGAATAGAAAAACAAGCACACCTCAAATAGCACCCTTAACTCAGAATCTTCGATGTTGCTATTTATGTTTCTTGCAAAAAGAGTTCTAGAAGGGTGTACATCGTACAGGTGCTCTCCACCTAGTGGAACATTTCTATATGTGGGCTTGCCATTGGAAACTCCTACAGGGAATCCATTATTATTTTGAGCTGAGCTATCATCTCCCAAATCCATACCACCAAGACTACTAAATACATCTAACTCTTCCATATCATATTTGACACTTGACTGTTTGATATGGTTCACCGTATCAGTCATTTCATTAAACAAATCATCATCAGTTGGGAGGAGATTCCCGATGGTTTGAGCTTCGATTTCTTCAAGAGATTCAAGAGGTTCCTCTTCTTCGACATGGGAGGCAAAAGTATCAACGGATTGGTCATATGTAGCATTGTTTGACGACAATCTTACTGAATCAAAAACACATGGCATAATCAGAACATCAAACACAATCCTGAAGGAAATGTCGAAGCCAAAAACATGAAAAAATTTATTTTTTAGACAAGGGGCACAGTTAGAAAGCAAGTTTATCAGATTGGTATATTTGTCAACCACCATACATATATGTAAAATAGGGAGTGTAAGAGACTGATGGCATGGGAAAAGAACATACACTTTTGACTAAACAATTCTGATAATGGGCGCGAAAAAAGACTATTTCCATTTTGAGTCGATAGATTGTCAGCTTTGCCACCTGCATAATAACACGCTTGATGAACATTCAAAGTGGATCTTATCCCAGAGTCATGGACCACGAGTCTTAACATAGCTAATGAGTAAATAAATGCTTTGTTGATTTCCAATTCATGCATACCTAAGTTTTGATCCATTTTCTGGTCATGCAGCAAGGAGTGGTAAAGTTCAAGCGGCTTTGCTGGTTGAAGTTCCATTGCACCAAGATGCTCCAGGGGTGATCTAGCAACTGTTCTCCCAGTAGCTGTTCAAGCAACCACATTACCATTTTAGTTCTCAAGAAAAAGTTACTATTACTAACTAACTAACTTCAGAGGAAGTATGATCATTTTTCACGGCCTAGAGATAACAAAGAACATCCACATTTCTACTATCTAGACTCTAAATCTTCTCTAAGTTCAGAAAGTCACTCATCCAAAATAAGATTCCAGATTGTAGGTATATTTCAAGTTTCAACACTTCACTAAGATTATTGTAAAAGATGCAAATCAAGATGTCGATGTGTCAACTAACTAAAAGTAAAACCTTTAAAGTTTTAGCTCGCAATTTTGATGTACAACTGACGACTAGTCAAAACTTTAATGTGATTTAAATGGTGGCAGTTGATATGCAGAAAAAAACCTCGCATGTACTGTTAGTGGATATTAATGCTCTCCTTCAGTAAATGCGATGTTAACTACCATAAAGACCAGTTGCCCCATTTTAGTCATGTTATTTGTAGATTTGTCTCATTAAAAAATTAGTTCATGGCTTTCTTGTCTACAAATTTTATGCGCATATTCTGTGTTCATGTCCATGTGTTAAGTGATTTCAAAAGAAATGACAAATAAGTAGTCCAAAAAAGAAACTAGAAACTGCAACCAAAAAACGGAAAGTATCCTACCTTCTGCACCACTAAATAAGCAATATCTAAGCAAGAAAACTGATCCAGAACTTGAAAGAAAAGGCATACATTACTTGGTTGAATTAGCAAAAATCAGAAATATATGTACCTTCCCTTATTTATGAAAATGTTGCTGTACACACATGAAGGACAGACCCAAGTTCATTTATTGAAAATAATGATTTAGAAATGAGAAAAGAATGTTGCACATTTTACGGATAAAGGCACTTACCCAAGTAATTAGGCAAGTTGTTTGACTTCCAAAACCCATTTATCTGCCACAATTGGAAACAAAAAGAAACATAATAATAAGATCACTGAATTTAACTGGGCACCTAAAGCTTTATAAGGATCCTTCAAAACTCAGCATTTAACCATGCAATATAACTATATTAAATACTTAGATAATAGAACCACGCAGCCAAAAAATGAACAAATTACTGCAACCATTACCTCACTAGAAAGGGATGCATCCCCAGCAAGGCAGCCAGAAGAATTCGTTGTTTCAGACAGCATGATTATTGACAAATAGATATCTGCCAAGCCTATAAAGAAATTCAGACTAAATTATATACACGCCTGTGCATTGCTGCGCACAACCGTTAAGAATCTAAACCATCCAACACAACAGAAAAATCCAGAGCAAAAAAGGGGAATAACTTAAACAACAAACGGCCAACTAAAAGAGGCGCAAATAAAGAAACACAAGGCCAGTTGTGTCAGTTAAACAAAGAACAAAGCATGTCCTTATGTGCTGGGATCTCATACATGGAACTATTCAATAGAAAAGTAGAAAAATATGGAAAAATTAACATTTAAATATAGGATTTGAGCATATGTTTCACAATCTGGCACAAGAAAACATATCCGGTAACAAAACTGAGAGCCAGCAAGATCCAAGTATTTTTAATTTAACGTCATTTCTTTAAATGAAACCAAAAATTCCCCAATTTAGTAGTTAATAGCGATGCATAATTAAAATCTAAATGGAAATAAAAAGTTATAGAAACTTTAAATTTAAGAAAATAAAAAAAACCGATCACGGTTGGCGCGAGAAAAAATAAGACAAAAATTCAAAGCATAAGCAAATGATACGAATTGAGAAAAGCGTAACATACAAACCTTATTAGAAGGCAAAAGGAGGAGAAAATTCAACGAGATAAGAGACGACGAGGTGGAGATAAGCCAAGGATCAATTTAAAATAGAGTTGAAACAGAGAGCGGGATGGGATAAATTACGCCATAAGGCAAGGAAAATTGAATGAAGAAGCTATCAAATTGGAATCTGTGCCGTGCAAGATCCTCCAAACCCTAACTTGATTCTCTTTTCCCTGCATTGCAAGTTAACCACCACCGCGTTTTCTACTTAATTTGTTTACTTATGCACACAGCTCCATCAATCTCCCTCACACCTCCTACCGCGTCGGAAACCGTAACAAACAGAAAATGCTCGGCTGCCGGCGCTGATGGAGTTTTCCGGCGAGATTGGGAGAATTCTCGCCAGAGACAGGTGAGAGAAATATGATGCGTGTGTTGCTTGAATGGAGGAGAGAAGAAGGACAGTTAACGGAAAAAAATAAGACCAGACTTCCTATAAACACGATATCATGAGGCTGGAAATACCATTAATCGTTTTAACGGCGTCAACTCATTATCGGTTGTGTGGTCTCTGTAAAGAACAAACGCAAATTACATGAATAGTCCTCTCATTGAACATTTCTTACACTTTGGTGCTTGGAATACAAATAAAAATGTGAGAATTTTAATAGAGACTTTTAGCATCAAACAGAACGCTGGTGGGTTCTGAATTAAATAGGATAAAAAAATGTTAGAGTATCTTTTATCAACGAAACCACATACATGTTTAATATTATTATAATTAGGCTTAATGCATCTACATCCCACTAAATTTATCTAAAAAGGGTCGTTGTTACTCTGAACTGTGAAATATGACAGATAGCCCCCTGCACTTGTCTAAAATGAGTCACTTTACCCCCTTGTGCTAATCTGGCTTGCTACGTGAATGATCATCAAAATACACGCGCGTAAAGTATGCTGGTGGAATAGAAAACGAATAAAAAAAAATCTCTAACATTCTAATTCTTACCATTCAAAATCTCTAATATATGTTCTTCGTTTTCTTCAAAACTTCATATTCTAAATATTTTCTTCAATTAATCATAATATTGTATCGATTCTTGACCCGTCATTTTCATCTTTTGTTCTTGAAGCCAATATTTTTACGATGGGGTAAAGTAACGCGTTTTAGACGAGTACAGGGGGCTATCTTCACATTTCAAAGTTCAAGGTGGCAACAATCCTTTTTGAACAAGTTAGGGGGTGTACCTTATAATTATATTGGATATTAAATTAGTGAACTTATTATTATGTGGTGGTATGATCTAGTTAGATTAGATGTAAATATATATTTATAATAATACATTTATTGCATAGGACCTTTAGTTCGGGAGATTGAAATTACCTTTAAAATTGTGTTCCACTGGCATGAATTAAAGGTCATAAGAAATATTAACAAACTGTAAACCTATATATAAGTACTTTTTGTTTCGAATTATCGTAACCCAATTTTAAAGAGCTGTTCATCATCACTTGGGTTTTTTTTTAAAAAATGATTATTAATATAATCCTTATCAATGGAATCTTCTTAATTTGGTAATTAAACTATTATCCTTATCAATTAGCCGGGTTTTTTGAAGATCTTTTCATTTCTCCATCTAATTAACTAACTAGTAAAATGATTATAGTATTAAGGAGTAGCCTAGTTAATATTTAAATTAAAAATATGAAAATTAGGGCTTAAATTCGTTGGGCCATTAGCTTTGGTAACACGTGTACTGCATGGGTCAGTTATGCTCTCTCAAAATTACAAGTGAAGACCGGATCCATGCATACATCCCATATAACTATTTTGTGTTATTATTTTTCATTATTTTAATTATTAGTGGAACATGTGTCGTGCATGCATGGATCCAGTCCTTTGAACCCCGGTCCTTAATATAATTTTCCCATGGTATAGTGCATTAACACCCTTCAATCAACTATTTTAACTTGGCAAAATTGAGTCATTTAATCATCTCAATGTTACGTATCAAAATCTGGTTGGTTTGATTTTTCAACTATGTAATTCTTTTATTTTTCTCTCTCAAACTAGAAGTTGACACGTGACATTAAGAGGGCAACTAATGCATTTTTGCCAAATTGTAAGGGATGATTGCAACTTTTGAAAATTCCGGGTGTCATCAAGCTTATATTAGCAAATTGAGGGGGATGGTGATGTATTTGACTTTCTCATAATTTTCTATGCAAATTTTTCATTTTAATTCATTTCGTATGAATCTATCTTTTCTATTCATTTTTTCCTTCATTTGGAAGGGGCAATACCATCCCGAAAATACCAATCTGATATACAAAAAAATGAGTGGCGGCTAACTATTTTTACCATTTTCCGGCATAGGGTCAGGTGACCCTCCAAGACCCCCTGGTGCTGCCCGTGCATAGTATGAAAATGTGTTTGTGCATTTTATATTGACATATTTGTATCATATAAACATATTTAAAAATATTAATATTATATCAGTAAATTTGCGATAACATTACGGTTTTATATTCAATAAGATTAATAAAATTTATATGAGAAATACTATACAACAATGACATTTTAAATTATCTGTTTTTATAATCACATTTTTTTCAATTTACTGATTTTTTTAGTTTAAAATAATCACATTTGATTTTCTTTCGTTGCACTATTTTTATTCAATCGTGAAAAAATATTAGTGGTCTGTGGTTTTACCCTTTGATGGATATGAGTTTTAATCACAATGCATCAGAGTGTATTTTCAGTTTGTTGTTTTACTTTTTCTCACGGCCCTTTTTTTGCAGACATGGCATATATGATGTAATTATACACGTGTATTGTTTAGTCTAATTTTGTCATAATATAATTAATAGCTATTTAATGTAAAGTATATTTTGAGAGAGGATCAATTCTATTTTAGAGTCAGTCATGAGACCGTTAAACTTTGTAAGTGGAATTATTTGGTCAAAGATTTGGGGTCCATAGGACTGACCTAACTTTACACATAAACCCAAAATTCAAACCAACTCTATATTACATTACTTATAAAAAAAAACTCTATATTACATTAACTAATTTGTTGCATTTACTTAAGTAGGTTGGATTGATAATATAACAACTTTAATACATTTCCCAGTAACAATACGTCTGAGTGCTTTTATTTTGACAAATTATAAGAGCATGGTAGTAAAAAAGGTTGGTCAGGAGACTGTAGTTATCGAGATGACATATTTGATATTACCTGAAAGTTCTTTGGATTTGACTTGAATGTTAGGGAATTTCAGAAAATATTAAATTAATCGTGTGAGATTTCTCTTACAAAACAGATAAGATCAGAGTAAAGTCGGGTTTTGTTTCCCGGGAAGACTCCGATGCTTAAGTTAGTAAGGACGAAGAGTTACGTGAATAATGTATTAGAAAATGAATAGAGAGAATATTATTAACCTGTTATGGAGGCTCTTTTTCCCCATTTATAGAGACTGCCAAATCCCCTAAATTAAGGAGATTTGAAATGGTCAAAATGGGATCGTGATCCCTAGAATCAAGGGAGACCAAGTCTGAATTTTATCCACTCCTTCATTCTAGGATGTGGTTATTCGCGTGACAACTGGAGCCTTCATTTAAATGGCCACCTCCTCGATTCTCGAGACGGGATCACCATCTTATGGTCGTATGGTGAAACAATTGAGACAACTTCACTTCCCTTGGCACATGAAACCGCCTCATAGTTGAGACGAGAACGGAAAATGACGAATGAGCAGTAATGTGTGGGTGAAGCGAGGCGGGACTTCCCCTAACGAGCGGTTGGACAAACGAGCTCTGCCGTAGTCTTCGAGGGGGTGACATCATGCTCTGTTAACAGAAGTTCCCCCATAAGTCAGAGAAGCTTTTTAAAGCTTGTGTCATTTCGAATATGATGTCGGTCTAAACATCTGACGATTGCTCTTCTGCTGCCAGCTGTTTGGGGCGCTTCGTAAAACCCGCCGACTTGTCCAAGGATGCCACGTATTACTCTAGAAGCATCCGTGTCTTTTCAAATTAGAAGTCTTTATAAATGGCGCGTCGTCTTCTTTTATTTTCTACTGCAAAACTTTCCTATTTCTTTTGCATTTCTGCAATTCTTCTCCGTTTCTTCCACGATTTCAGCAAGTTCTCTTTGTTTCTACCTCGCTTTTCTTTGTGAAGTGTTGTGACCACATCTTTAATCAGACTCTCTATACCTCAATCTGCAAGTAAGTTTCCGACTAACTTTGACAGTTATACCGCTTCAAATTTATTTCTGCAACATTAGCAACTTCTGTACTTAGAATGATTAAATCTTGTATTCTTTGGTGTGGAACTAATAGTATTTAGGGTTTTTGCTTTATCTTCGCTTATTCTCCACGCCAATATTTTGCAATTACTTTGAATCCTTCTGACCTTAGGCCTCTTCTGGATTCTAAATATAATCATGCGAGTCTGGAAACGTCATCGGAAAATTTCCTAGATTTAGGGATTTTCATTAACGGCGGCAAGCAATGGATAAATATTTCCGAATGTCGAATCGCATTCTAGGGTTGCGCGGCCTTGTTTGGGCTTCTAACTTAGTTTGGGCCAAGGCCTCCGTAGAAGGCCCACTATTCAAAGCGGACTCCCTTGGGGCAGCACTTATTTTGAGACTGCGATCTGATGCTTCATTATGTATTTAGGATGAGTTCTTCTAGTAGCTCTAGCAGCGACGCAGCCTTTGCTAGGGCCTTTAACCGTCTCACTCGACTGAACTTTAAACTGGATGACATATTATCCCAACCAGTGACCATTGATAGAACTAACCGGCATCCCTTTCTTAAGACTAAACGAAAGGCGTGTAGGAAAATGACTGACCAACAACCTTATGAACAATGGCCCGTAGTCGATTCAGACGACTCTTTAATAAGAGCAGTAGACGAGTATGATGGTGGCGACGGCCTAGACTAGGAGGCCGGGACGTCGAGCCATTAAGGCGCACAGAGGGGGACTCAAAGACCCAGGAGGGTAAGGAGGAGCCAGGCTAGGGGTCCTATACCTTGAATTGTAAATATGGTGTCCATTGCTCACGAGGTGGACATTTACTTCGAGGCGTAGATCCATAAATGGCTTATAGGGAAATCGTATCTGCTACTGGCCCAGCATGAGCGTGTGCACACTCCTCCTGAAGGCTACTTTAGCATATATATGGAGAAGATCTGGGCCAGCTTCACATACCCTTTACCCAAAGAGATCGCTCAACTCTTGATTGATTGGGGTGTGTGCTCGGCTCAGATTCACCCTAACTGTTGGTCGGATATAGTAGGCCATTATCAGATCTGTCGCGGCCTTGAATTTAACTTTGACTCATCCTTTTTCCATCGTCTAGCGTCTATGAGGCGGAAGTCATCTAAGGACCATCTCCACTTCAGTAGCAGGGATGGTTTCTATTTTTTCTCAGACTGTCCTCAGTCGATCCGCAATTTCAAAGAATATTTCTTTTACATTAAAGTGGACTCGACACACCCGTCATTTCCTAGTCGTTGGAGAGAAGACATTCCTGGGGCGTTATCTCTAAAGGGTCTGGAGGCGGATTTCCGTGTGGAAATTTTCAACCGGTTGGAGCAGGGGCGGTGGTCTCTAGCAACCATTTCCTGGGCTTTTCTAAACAACATCCAAGTGATTGCATGGGACGGCTTCGATTTTGTGTACTATAGCAGTATAGTAGAGATTCTTGGTAAGTTTTCTCTTTTATTTTTTATTATTATAGGATGTTAACTTCTCGTCTGAACTCCTCCCTTAACAAACATTTAGCGAAAGGTACCAAGGACCTGTCTCGGTAAAATCAAAGAAAGGAGGTGGAGAAAATAGATCTAACGCAGGATGACGTCTCAAACATCACTCAGCTGAAGAAGGTGGCGGCTCGCAAGAGGCCCCGGGATGATGCCCCAATTAACGAGGTGGTGCCGTCTAAGATAACACCTAAGAGGGTAAGACGTGAGTTTAGTTGAAGTATTTATTTTATTATTATTATTATTATTATTTTGTATATGAATAATCTTTTATTTGCGCAAAAACTAAGAGGTGTCCTGCTCCGCCCAGCACCAATCTACTCCTGCCGCCTCGGCTTCCAATGCTGCTACTTCCCTTTCTTCTCACTTCAAGGAGAGCCTCCTCGAGCTGACTGGTCCTCAGGGGGGGATCACGAGCTCGCAAATACAATTGGCATTCTGCCATGTGCTTCCCCTACCTCGGGAGAGGGAAGCTTACAAAGAGGAGTCAAGCGTCTGCTTGACGGGGGGGGGGGGGGTTACTGAACACCCTCTCTAATGTAAGAAACTTATCTTTAGATTATTTCTATTTCAACCGATAACCTCTTTATTTTGCTAGCTATGTCTCGATGTGTGGAGATCTATCGGAGGTCGTCTGTTCATGCTAAGGTGAGGGCTGAACTCCAATCGGCCAGGGCGGATCTCCAAGCGGTAAGAAAGGAGACGGTAGCGGCCAAGCAAAGTGAGGCTGCCTCCAAGCAGAGGGAGACAGAGAAAGAGTTGGAGCGGCTTCACGAGGCCCATGATCAACTTCTTCAACATTTTACAGACTTGGAGAAAGATGCCTCTCATTCCCAGGGTGAGCTTCAGGAGGCTCAGGGGGAGGTTGAGGCTCTAAAGAAGGAAGTACAGGAAAGGGACATCGAGTTAGATGGCGTCTTGGGCAAGATAGTAAAGATGGCTCGATTGTTTGGCTCTCGCCTCCTTCAGGCGGTGCGCACTCATTGGCCAGAGCTGGAGGAAACCATGGTGGAGAACATGACCTTTCCTACTTTTGATGAGGTTCCCGACAGTCCTCCTGAGCCGATTAACAACGATGACCCTCTAGGCGGAGATGATCAGGCGTAAGATAGGTTTTAATTTCCTGTTTTTTTGTATTCTTTTCAACTTTTACAACAACCATTTCCAACTTATTAGAGAAGTTAAATTTCATCGATGCTCATCTTATATATTGTGTTTGTGTTGTGTCTGCTTGTTTCAAGAAATTATGATAACATTAATAATTGTGCCAAGGTTTAAACACTTAGCGCGATGTTTATCCCGTATCGAGGGAATAAAATTAAACAGGTTTAAAGCTTGGTGATCCAGTTTCGTGGGGACCTTGCGTTTGAAGACTTTGAGGTGCTTAATTAGCATGAGCGCTTCCCATTTTGAGAGGCTCCTAAAAATTATGGTTGAACTGTTAGTGCGATGTTTATTCTCGAGGTTAGATTTATCTAAACATTTCCGTAAGGCCTGCCGTCTTGAGGGAAGTTTAGCTTAGATTTTCTAAGGTTTATCCTTTTGATGAGGCCTGCTGTCTCGAGGGATTTTAACTTAGATTTTCTCTAAGGTTTAACCTTTTGGTAAGGCTTTCCGTCTCGAGGGATTTTAACTTAGATTTTCTCTAAGGTTTAACCCTTTGATAAGGCTTTCCGTCTCAAGAGATTTTAACTTAGATTTTCTCTAAGGTTTAACCTTTTGGTAAGGCCTTCCATCTAGAGTGATTTTATGTAACACCCCCGGATCGAGAGTGTCACGGTATCAGTAACTTATAACAGTAACTTATCAAATCATCATATTTCACATTAATACTTAAACAAATTTATTTCCAATATTCATATTCGAAAACTCCAAATATTATCAAAATGCAATAATTGCTCCTCACACTAACTAGTACATGCCATTATTTTACAGACCAAAATATTACGTGAAAATAATAATCCACCTTGAGTCTTTTCCCTTTTTGTAGTCTTTAAGCTGATCCACTTATGCCACTCTGGTCCACACTATCTACAGAGCTTCTGAATCTGCGTGTAGAAAATAACTACACGCTAAGCAATTTGCTTAGT
>CATIWQ010068205.1:0-21445 GCA_949673415.1 Euphorbia schlechtendalii | reverse complement strand
GATGAATGAGCAAGAAGCTGATGAAGCTAATCGCTTAGAGTTAGAACGATTACACCTGAGATTTTATCCTGGTTCAGCCCCTAGCCTACCTCTAGTCCCCAGATTCCTTTCCAAGCTTTAATCCACTAGTGATTCATTTTTTCAATAGGCGGAGCAGCCTTTACAGTGGGTAGACACAATTACAGAAAGTCCCTCTTTTCTAACTACCACTTACACAGTTCGAGTCCCTTCTCAAACTGACAGAAAGTTTCTCCTTCCTGATTCCCATTCAAGCTCAGTTTAGGTACCCTTCCCAAACTGACTCTCAGAATTGATAATCAACAAAGAAGTGAATTCAACTTATAAAATGCTGAACCCTTACAATGTTATATCTCAAAGTTGATATTCTCTCTATTATAAACATATATGAAAATGATTGTTTGCTGATTGCTTGTTTTTGAATTTCTAGGAAGCTAGAATGATTTGCAGTGACTTAGCTCTTAGGAAATTCAATGTGGTTCACCATCTTTCAATGTCTTCTTCAGTCTTCTATTTATAAATTGAAGCTTCTTGAAGTAGCCGTTGCAGACTTCTCTTCTTTGTAGTTCTTTAATATTTCTTCTCTTCACATCTTTCAAATCTTCTCGTTGGACATAGTTTCTGGGACACTCAGAGATAGAAATCTGAATGTTGAGAAGAGTTAAGCTTCTTTGTATGTAAGCTCTTTTGTCTTCAAGCAATTCGGTTTCAGAGAGAAAGACGCGTGCAAAGCAACGTGTTATTCGATTGGTTGAATGTTGCTGACATTAACTGACACGTGCAGAGACACTAAAGAATGGGGTTGATAGAGGTGCACTTATCTTGGACTTTTGTGGAAAGATTCCGACAAATCTTTGTGGAGTTGAACTACTTTTATCTTGTATGAGACACTATGAATATTCTATTATAAGTTGACCTGCAAAGTCACAAATGAATATTCTGTTTCTTCACAGAAATCGTTAGTAGTACAGCTATCAATATATCCTCAAGGTGTCTTATAATAATGCTTTTAATTAATTAAAAGCTTTACTCAGCATGTGCTGAGTGTTATATCATTAAACTGCATAGTACTCAGCATGGACCAAATAGTACTCAGCTTTTCCTATTCTAAGCCATAACTTAATTAATTACTTTACAGCAAACAGAGTTATTTTACCACATCATTCAAGTTAGCTTCATTAATTAAGAGTATACTTAGTACTTAATTAAATTCGCTATCCTATTCGATTTGCTATTTCCAAAACGTTTTTAAGTACTATTAAGTACTATTTAACTTGGGTTCTACAGGGGTAAATGATATGCCCCATCTCTATATGTGATTACCATCTTGCGTTGATCTTCTTCAATGTTTCCAATGCCTCATTTGATTATGTTTTGGAAGGTAAAGAGCAATGGTGCCCTTTATCATACTTTCCATTAGATTTATTATCTCTCCTTTTGATTGTATTCCATTCCTATAGAGAATGTGATGTGATATGTTGAATCTTATAAAAATGTGATCCTTTATGAACCATGAAATCTATATGGTTTAAACCTCGGTAAATGACTCGACTTTGACCCATTTGAAGAAGTAGTTGATGAATCAGTGCACACTTGAAGAGGAAGAATTCATATCTCATATGGTTTCAATGCCCCCGGTTGAAAATGGCTAGGGTAATGTCAGAGTTCATGAGTAAAACAAATTTTGTCCATATTATTTCCAAGCATAGCATGTGTGACTCTTCTCTCTATTTTTGATAACTTGTCTGATGACTAGTGTATAAACTCTTGCAATATGCACTTCACTTTCCCCTACTTCTAGTAGTGAAGACATCTTGAGCTAGCATGCTTTGTTGGGTTAGGCAATAATCACATTACTTTTGATTATTTTTTTCTATCATTTTTTCTTTCTCTTTCTTGCTTAGGGTCAAGTTTATTTGAAATAAATACCAAATTTGGGTTTTCATTTGGGCCTAAATTTATTTCTTTAATTGGAGTGTCATGAGTGTTGAATATATTAGATGTATGCTGGAATGAATGCATCATTATAAGAAACATAACATAAATAGGCAAAGTTGTTCATTTTATTACAAACTACATTGTTTATTTCAAAAATACTAGATATATAGAATATTTATTTCATCTTTCATAAATGGAAGGTCTTCTAAATTGACTGCTAACGGTTTTGGTGTAGTATCCACTACTCATGAGTTGGTGCCACTTGTCATACTATCCACTTCCTTATGGGTTGTCCTAATTTTCTTCATCTAAGTAAGTTTTAAACTCTAGGTCCTCAAGATCAAGTTGAGCATCTTTTGTGCTGTCATTCTGCATCATGTGGTTGAGTTCATCTTTCCACAATTCATCATACTTCTCAAGCTTCTAAGCATAATCAACAACATCATTAAAGGTATCAAACCTCTCCATTTTCATTTCATCTATGTATCTTTGACCGGGTCCTTCTACAAGTTTCACAATCAAAGCCTCTTGGTCAAGAGCTCTATTAACTAGGACACTAACTTCCATCCACCTCAAGTAATAGGCTTCAAAAATTTCATTTGAGTGCTTTTTTAACCCCTCAAGATCTTGCAGAGTGGTCTTGATTTTCATATTAAAAGCGCATTTCTTAATATATGATGAACTAAGCTTCCTCTAGTCGAACTTCACATCAAAAGGCATGATCATATACCAATCAGTAGCTGGATCACAGAGAGTAGTCTGGAAGATATTCCAATATAAACTTTTGGAACTCTCATGCTCGTCATGACTATAAGGTAACCTTAAATGTGAGCTGTGGGCAAACTAATACCATCAAATGGTGCAATGTAAGGAATCACGAAGTTTACAAGTAATTGGAGAGAGCAAATTTGTCTATGTCCACATATTGGTTAGCAGACAAGCTTGTAATCTTCTCAAATTTTAGTACCATGGCTTCTAAGTTGGCCATATTTACTCTCAATTCTTCCAATTTCACTTTTTTTTCCTTAGCTTTTCTAGATCAAGAGGCATTCAAACATTTCATAACACTATGAAATTCCATGGAGTTCATGTACTTCCTTATAGCTTGCATCATTTCATTATTCTCATACATGATTTCTTATCATTTTCATTCAAAAAGAGGTTCAAATGATAATTCATCACATGATATTGGCTCTACGAGCTCTTCAAATCAAGTTTTAAAAAATCCATACTTGCTTCCAACCTTTTGAGTGATTCAAAGTAGAGTTAGGAAAGCACTCCAATGTGTATAATGATCTAAAGGGTAATAATTAATGTTGTATGTGTTATGTATGCATGATAAGTAATGTATCCTAGTTTAACCAGAAGTTTGATTTTTTAGCTTTTTACTCCGAAATGAGAAATCGGGATTTCCCTAGTATGTGAATTTTGGAATTTTGGGTTTTTGAGTAGAGAGAATGACAATTTTTCTCCATTTGGCTCTTGTCTAATCCCTGACCTGAAGTCGATAGGAATACTCATCGGGTCGAGCGGAATGTGCTAACAATTGTGATTGGAGGAAGGGTATCTTCAAGGAAAGTACGCCACCAACTGTAAAGATTTTGTTCTCGACCAGTGAAGGAGAACCACTATTCGACTTGGACAAGAGTTCCAATGGCTAGAGTATGTGAAGACCGAAAAAGTATAAAATATATATTTGTAATTCTCTAAAATCTTACTTTTTTTTATCTTTTATCTTTGAATATTTATTATTTATATTCATACATTAAACTTCACATCTGTGGTTCTGAGTAAATTATTCAAAGCCTCCGGTTTAATTTTAAAACATGAGAAAAATGTTAGAATCTTAGTTTTAGGATATTAAACTGTCTTAATTGTTTTGAAGATAACAAGCCAATAATCATAGGCACTTTAAACTCATAATATATTATGTTTGATGCATATTTTATGTAGCGGAATATATTTTCTTATAACACATTTATTCCATAGATCATTATGCATTATCTCGTATTTATTATTAATCATTTGAAAATATTAAGTTGACTCAAGTGATATAAAACTTATAGTCTATTTTGAGGTGTCTTGATGGGATGCAACATCATAATTTTATTTGTGTGTACATTTGCTATTATCTATGTCTTGGAGAAAGTTTTTGAGATCTTGGAAACTTAAAAAAGAAGACTTGAGATCTGTAAAGGCAATCAACATAAGGGTTAATATCGCTAAACAGGACAAGATACTGACAGATTACCTAATATGATTAAAAGCGCTACTCATTAAGAAAGGCCAATCTATCCAATACCAAAAATGGCAAAGATCTCAACAGATACTAGATTCATACCAAATCAAGCTTCATTCAATTAATGGTGATCATCAACCTATGGAGACATTCCAAATATAGATTCAAATTCTAAATCAAGCTTCCGGTGGCTAATTAACCTTAGTCACCATTTGAATTCGCTCCAAATCAAGAAAGAAATGGTTTGAAGATCATGGGGATCCAACTCTATCACACAATGGTCAAATGAAGTTTTAAAAGGCTCCATAATGGCTAGCTTCTTCAAAATCTCTATCACACAACGGTTAAATTCTAAATCAAGCTTCAAGTGGCTAATTAACCTTAATCACCATTTGAATTAGCTTCATATCAAGAAAGAAATGGCTTGAAGATCATGGGGATCCAACCCTATGACACAACGGTCAAATGAAGTTTTAAACGACCACATAATGGCTAGCTTCTTCAAAGTCTCTATTAAAAGCTTGCCAAATCAGTTATGGAAGATACACAACACCAAAAGCTTCATTGATTATCTCATTTGCTATCGAAGAGCTTCTGCTTTCATCTTTGAAACTTCTACAAAGAGATACATAAACATTTGAGCTAAGAACTTCATTGTGATCACCATGAGTTTAGCTTAGAAGAAATATAGTGATATCTTGAGTATCAACATTTTTCTTTATTCACCAATCTTTTGCAACCAAAATGTATTAGGGAATGTAATTATTGCGTTCAAGCTTATAAGGATGGTACTTTCAAGTGAATATACTAAGTTGTAAAGGTTTGGATTCAACATGTCTGAAAGAATTCTATAGTGGATTAAAGCTCAAAGGATTCAGGGACTAGAGTAGGCATGAGTTGTTAAACTAGAATAAATCACCATTTTTGTTTTCCTAACTCTAAACCTTTAACTTTATCTCTGCTAATGATACTCTTGTTGTTGTGCTATTGAGCTATTGATTGTTGAATTGTTCAAGTTATAAATCTATGAAATGTTTATGAATATTGTATGGCATACTTTACTTTATATTGATTATTGTTGTATGTTTGACTTCAAGGGTATGTGTTTAATGATGTAGCCAGATTCTTAATAAATATCATATTAACTTTATATATACTGATATTAATTGATTGGTGTTATGGACACTGAACAGTTTACACACTATTGTTTAGTTATTATCTGCTCTATTAACAACTCAAATTGTTATTTTGTTTGTGCATTGATATTTAATATTGAGCTTTCGCAAAAGAATTTTTAATTTCTTATTACTTTAATTTTCTCCTCCCTCCTGAATGAGTTAACCATAATTAAATATTGACAAATATGTCATTCACCTCATCTGACTAGTTAATCAACTTTTTAGGTACCAACAATTGATAACAATGAAAAGGTTAAATGCATCAAGACCCCTAGGCCCCACTTGAACCAGACAACTTTAGCCTCATGTGCTCCTGAACTTTTTAAAGTTCGAATTTGCCCTTGATATTGGGAAAAGTGCACCAGTTTGCCCCACAGACCCTTAATGTCACATGTCATATTTGGGTTGTTTGACTTTTAAAAAATGTCATTTTTTTTAATTTTTCTCTTTCTTTAACCAAAAGCTGTCACGCGATGTTGATGGGTTAAATTATTACATTTTTGCCAAGGTTAAGTGGCTAATTGAAACTTTTGAAAGTTGAAAGTGGGTATGTGAAAAACTTACAAAGTTTGGAAGGTTTTCGATGCTAACAATCAGTCGATGTCTCCCTGCTGGATTGTGAAAGATGTTCCACTAGAAATAGTCTTGTTATTGCTTCGACTCATAAAGAAATACCATTTAGGCAATATCTCCAATGGAGTTGCAAATGGATCCGCAAGTTCACCAATCATTGATGGTTTCAGAACTGCTAATCCTACATTACATGCAATAGTAGGTTTATATATTCATAATGATACCATGAGTGCTTTAGGGAGACCTCAAGATATGTTTTCAGATACTGCTATACAATTACAACCCGTGTTTGCTCAATGGATCGAATAGCACCCTTTGATGAGAGATATGAACAAGAGGTTTCGAGAAAACTAGTGTTTTCTGAATTATAAGAAGCCAGTAAGCAAACAACAAATCCATGGGTATTTGAACCTGGGTATTTGGGAAATTAATGAGCCATCTATCCGTCGATGTCTCCCTGCTGGATTGTGAAAGACGTTCCACTAGAAATAGTCTTGTTATTGCTTCAACTCATACTTCCCAAAAAGTGAATCCCGCTCTAATAGCTCCAGATAAATTACATACATGCATTAAGACACAAAGGCTACATAACAATAAAACAAAAAAGTATACAAATAATATTCATAATAAAATAAAATTAATATAATAATAATATAGATAAACATAATTTTACTTTTAATTATTATAATTAATAAATAGTAATAAATTTTATTATAATATAATAACGTTTTAAAATATAATGTATTTTATTATTAATGTATTAATATTTGGTAATATTATAATTTATATTATTAATCATTTTTCAACTGAATTTCAAATTTTTTTCAAATTTGATATTTTCAGTTCAATACATTTTAAAATTAATAGAAACTGTAAGGAAAAAAATATGTGGAATTTAAGATATTAACTAATTTTATACGTTACATTTAAGTATCTTGCAAAGATATGGTATTATTTAAATTTATCAACTGAAGCTTAAGATATAGCATATTTAAAAGTTTCAAGTAGGCCTTTTATATACTAAATTTGTTCGAATCAACTAAAGGTTTGTTTCTACTCCACTTTCAACTCTTCCACTAGTTGGTACCTGGGGTGAAGAAACAATCCAGAACTCTCAGTTTAATCTGAGAGGAAACCGAATGCAGACTTAGTTTTACTTTCCTGAAAAATTTTCAAAATGACGTTTTTTATGACTATCAATAGAAAAAAAATGAAGGCAATTCTAATCTGAGTATTACAACTGGGTTTATGCATATTGGTGTTAGGACCGTTACTTGAAGTCAGCGAAGGAATTTTAAAACTTGGACATAAAAAAAGAAAAATAATAATAAACCATCACTTTCACCGGTCTTCCTTAATCCTCAACCATTTTAAATTCTGTCTTTTCCTTTCGTTTTCATGTCTTTTCAAAATTCTCTTCTTTTATTAGGTGTGGACGAAAGTAATTTATCATCATCTAAAACCTTTAACTATACTTACATGTGTTTGCCACCTCACCTAATGTCAATATCTAAAATTTTTTCTTTTAAAGAAAAATAGTTTTTTCAAAATATATTATGGGGTTATTTATTGTAATACTTGAGTTGGGTGGGGTTCATCACTCACTATATATTATTATATTGATGACTCGACCAAATCACTTGGTGACAAACCAACAATACAAAACATGTAGAAACCTCAAAAATATGCACACTATTTTATATATAAATAAATATGGAAAATTTTCCCAGTTCTAAATATTATTGGAATCTAATCACAATTCCACTATTTTCAAAATGTGGTCGCCATTGAGTTATTAACACCCACGAAAAAAAGGAAAAGGGGAATAGAGAGGAATGCTAACTAATTAGATTTAATTGTAATTTTATTTTAAATAGAATAAATTAGTAATTTTATCTTATTATATTTTATATTTGAATTTATACACTTAATCACAATCTTATTAATTAACAACCTTGTCTGTTTTAATTAGTTTGAATTTCTTAACTTAAAACATTCAAATCTTTCAAACCGTTAATTTTTTCGAAATGATTCTTAAGAACATTTTGTTCATTTCATTTTTATCTTTAAAACAAGATCCAACTCGATATACTTTCGACAAAAAATTTGAATTATACCAGTTTGCATTTTGGTATAATGCTCATTATATCAGATTTCTTTATACCAAAAATCAACTATAACGAATATCATAATAATTCGCAAACTCGTATGATACGCATTATATCACCTGAAAGAAAATCAAGTATAAAGAAATTTGGTATAATGAAAATCATACCAAAATACAAACTCGTATAATATGAATTATACCAATTTGAATTTTCAATTGTTTTTGTCGAAAGTATATCGAATTAGATCTTGTTTTAAAGATAAAAATGAAACGAACAAAATATTCTAAAGAATCGTTTTGAAAAAATTAACGGTTTAAGAGATATGGTCTTTTTAAGTTAAGAAATTCAAATTAATTAAGAAAGAAAGTTATTATTAATAAGATTAGATAAGATTACAATTAAATTTAATTAATTAAACATTCTTACAATTAGTGATAATCTAATTAATTTATTTATTCATATCACTGCATCTGTGAAAAATGCTTTTAGGAAAAAGTTGCATGCAGATAAAGGCCCAACAACTATTAATCTTAACAAATGTTATTATATACTTCTTTTTTTCAATAAATATTACTCGATGATATTTATGTTATTTATCTACTTATTAAATAAAGTAAACTTTAACAACATGTCATGTAGTTTGGTCATATTGTAAGAAGGTATGTAATTGTGAAATTTTTTTTTCAAAGGTTAGCATTGATTTCAAAAGTTGATAAAAAATATTTTTTCATTAGAAATAATGTCATATGAGGTATCAATTCAAATTTATTATAATTTAATAATATTTTTTAAGACTAATACATCAAAATTTTAGTAACTTTAATATATTTTTCATTTTTGTTGGTCCCGTTGGTTACAACGAACTTAATCAGAGGAGGTGAATTAATTTAATTGCGGAAACATATTTTAAGTTCTTTTTTCGATTGATACTGAGTGATATAAATTTGTCTAGATTAATGAATGATAGGTAGAGCAAATTTCTAAATAGATGGATAAACGAGTTAAACCTCGATTTATCTTAGCTAGGCTGAGTAAAAGATACTCAGCAAGGTTGACTAAAACAAACACTTAGATAATAAACACAGTTATAGAAATGATATGTGCCAAGTGAAATAACTGCCGAGTAAATAAAAGATAGAGTTAGAGAAGATTACCCACAACGATTTTGTACTGGTTCGGATTCTGCTTACCTCTAATCCTCATGTACTTTCCCTGAGCCTTTTTCCACTATTTTCAACTCCTTCAACATGGCGGGGAAGCCTTCACAATTATAGGGAGTACCTTCCAAAATATAATTATCTAACAAGACTTGAATACTCTTCTTAATCTTGCTATCATTCATAGTTTTTCTAAAAGAGCTATGATGAACTCAACTAATAGAATGTTGGTTCTCCTTCTCGATCTACTCGATTTCTATTTCAAAGATCTAATTATCTCAATAAGTAAGAGAAAGAATGATTTCAATTTGCTTCTTTGTGATTTGGAAATTTCCGAATGCTGAGTGTAATTTGATAGAGATTTAGGACTTAGAATATTCCAGGTGTATTATCGAGTTTGAAATGCATCATTTGAGCTTCTTTTTACAGGCAAATGATTAAAATAGTCATTGCAAACTTATCCTTCATCTTGTTTAATCCTCAATTTGTCTTCTCTTCCAATCTTAATATATTTTCTCATTTCAAATAGATTTGAATCCATTGTGAGACAAATTTGTAGTCTTTGATGCGCAAGATTAATTTGTAAATCTTCGAGATTAAACCGGTGGTGAAATTATATATTGCGAAGTTTCAATCTTCAAATTGATTATGTTGAGAAAGAGATAGGCGTGAACTGCTACGTGACTTAACTTATTTCGCTTGAAGTACTGATGTTGGTTGGTTGGCGCGGCTCATTGTGAAATGCGCGTGAGATTATCTGTTTTCTTGGATTTTAGCATTGACATTATGACATTCCATACTGACAGCTTTTCCCTTGGACCACATGAATATTTCCCTTTTACTTTCTGTGCGAGATCATCCTTGAGACTTGAAATGCATCAACTAGAAATATTATATCTAAAACAAGGATTAAAAGCATACAGCATTATCATAGTGTTAACTCGAGATACTCAGCAAGAAGTACAACAATATCTAGCTGAGTGTTTCATCTTTTACACATGCTAAGTAAACATTACTTAGCAAACTGTGTTAGTTATTTGTCTAAGTCTCATTAGGTTAGCAACGTTTGAACAAATCAAACTAAATTATAATTACTACGACTAAATACTAACTTAATGTTTGCTTTCATTAATGTTTAACATCCTCAAAAAACCTTAGCCCAATATTGTTGACCAAATCTTTAAGTTGGGTTCAACAATTTTATTATAATCACATTTTAAATTAAAAAAAAACATTTTTACTTCACAAAATTTTTTTTAAAGTTACCGTTAAGTTGCAACATATATTTATTGCCTAATTAAATTGCAAAATTCCAATATGGACAAGATTACCCTTTTTTATGATGTAATTTCAAATTGCGGAAATTTTTTTCATTTCTTTGCTCATTTTTCAAAGTAAATGCACTACTATTTTGCAACAAAAAAGATTCAACAAAGAATTTTTTCGCAAAATAGTGAAACCACATGTTTTCGAAGTTACCCTACTAAATAAAATAAATGCATCATTAGCTGTTCCACCTTTGCCACTTCCATCTATCACCTCTAAATTTTAAAGTAACCCCGTAACTCTCTCAACTTTCAATAAGTGCAATATTTTACCCCTTGAACGCCACATGTCAAGGTTGCCGTGACTTTTCAAAGATGTCATATTTCCTTATATTATCTCTCTAATCAGAAGCTCAAACGTGACGTTCAGGGAGTGAAGTTGTACACTTTTTGATAGTTATGGGAGCTACAAGGTCCTTTCAAAAAATCAAGAGATAGTAGGTAGAAGTGGCAAAGGTGAGAAAGTTAATGATGTATTTTTTCCAACAAAAAATAATACTTTGCCTTCTTACCACTTTTGGATGAGTGATGAAAATTATCGCATACAAATTAAGTAAGAAGTCTACAATGGGTTTTTGACATTAATGATGGTTAAAAATAAGTATATTACCAATACCTTAACAAGTCATTGGCTAGATGTTAAAAATCTAACACTTGAAACCACCACTTGCCTTAGCAATGACAATTGCTTTAAACAATAATCAGTTCTACGACAAGTATCACTAACAATAATATGTGTCAAACATATAGCGAAAGTGCAGTTATTTCCTGGAAAGTTCAGGTGCGCAATCTAGTGTACATCGAGGGTTCTAAAATCTATCCATCTCTTCCTAAAGTCATGCATTTTTCAATAGAGATATCATGTAAGTAAAAAAAAGTTAATCTTGTTGACGGTTGGTGTCATCATTTCCAACTATCTAAACAGCCTTTCGATACGACAAGAAATAATTGAAACATTCTGATATTAAGTGATGAGTTATAATAATGTTTCCGCTATCATATTATTTCCTGTGTGTTCATGAGAGAGAATTTGTTACGTTAAAAAATTCATCTAATATTATGTTCTTGAAATGTGTACGAGTACATTAATATTTGATGAGTTATAAACCATGAAGTATAATCATTTGTCTGCAAAACAACCCGCCAAGCGATATATACCGATCTACAATAAATCTCTTTCTATATTTTATCGGTAAACTCAGTTACCAACGGATGTTAACCTCTTACGCACCAAAATTTCTTTCCGAATTGGCCCGATTTTTACGTACAAATTAATAGATCCATTTTTACAATGTATTATGCAAGTAACTAATGAAGAGTTTGGGGACAAAAGTGGTTTTTGGAAATTGCATAATTACATCATCCTGATTATTATTATTACACAACACGAGCTTCCAATTAGTAAGTCGAAATTACGATAACATGAAAGATAGTTGGGGTCAGTCCTAGGCATTATTCACGATTGCGATGCCTAGGACTCACTACCAAAAAGAGAGAAAAATTATATGTCCACGTACTAGAATTAGTAGGTCAAATGCATCATAACATCTTTTAACTTTGTAATAAAAGTCGGATGTCACCCCAAATTTGTAAAAGGATCATAGACCCTCCTCAACTTGGCAAAATCAAACTACTTAGCTCCCTTGACGCCATGTGTGAATCTGATTAGTTTGACTTTTCAAATATGCTTATTTTTTGAATTTTTTCTCTCCAACCAGAAATTGATATGTGACATTGATGGGGCAAATTGGTGCATTCTAGCCAAGTTTTTTTTTAAAAACCCCCGGAGAAACAATGTGTCTTCCCGAAAGCTAAAAGGTTGAGACGGGAGAAAATTTCGAGGTGAGGTCCCCAATTAGGTTGGTTTCCTCACTTAGCTACAAAACTCGCGCCCTTCTTTTATTAAAAATAAATGATCCATTCTCAAGGTGAGAATGTAGTACAAAAGTCTAGTTATAAAGCAAAAGCCTCGAGTTAAGAAATATATCAGAGGTTGAAAAGGAATGTGTATGACTATTACAATAAAAAAGTAAGCCAACATAGGTATATGCTCTTCGTGAAAATGTCCTCCGATCTAGTGGCACCTTCGAATACTACTTTGTTGTGTCGTTTCTAAATGAGCCATGATATGATGAACCAAAGAGAAGTGCCAAAGTTCCTATACAAACCTAGATGAAAATAACTAAGCCAAATCTCCAAAAAATAGAACAAGTGCACGGGATAGGGGTTGGGTGTCCAAACCAACTGAAAAATTCTTGCCAAACACGTGAGCTACTTTGGCAATGTAATAAAGCATGATCGAGATTTTTCGGTCCGTTACAAAAGGCAAGTCGTGTCATCAAACGCAATGCATCTGCAGGAGAGTAGAAAGGACCTAGTTGCTAGCCTACCATGAAATACTAGCCAACCAAAGAGTTTGATTCTCGGTAGTAAACAAGAACGCCAAATGATATTGAAATTTACCAAAGGTTTTGGCCAAGCAGGAGAGACGTAGTAGCTGCTGCAAAAAGAACTAGGGGAGTAGCTTCGCCCTTTGCCCACATCCCAAACTTGTTTGTCTGCTATCTCTAAAAAAAGTGGTTGTTGTCCTTGCCAAACAGTGACTTAGGGGCTGCTTCTGATTGGAAAATGGCAGGGTTTGAGGCGAGAATCCAGCCCCTAATATGCTCCCATCTATCCCTCATCGAAACTCCAAGCGAATGCCTCTAAAGAGACAGCGATATGGCTAACACAGAGAATAAAAAGTTTCAACCCTCCACCACCGTACATCTCTTCATATTACACAAATTGAAAAGATCAGGAAAGAGTGATGCTAATGAATGATTGGAAGTCCAATTGTCATGCCAAGATGATGATCGGAGCCCATTGCCAATGATGATGTGAATGTATAAAAAGAAGTGCCGCCTAAATGTGTTATTATGTTTACAATAAGAAATGACGTTCCTCCAAATGGGCGATAATCTATGAGGTTAGGAAGATGTCATTCCATGATTCGGAACTGTTTGATGAGACACATATAGTGTACCAAAGTGAATCACGATGTTCTTCCCACAATTTGCACAACCATTTGCAAAGTAGGTTGCAATTTGTTTAAGAGAGGTCATGAACATTTAGGCCCCCGAGGCTTTTTTGTAAGTTAACGGTTACCCAACTCACTTTACAAATCCCGCTCACGTTAAATCACCACGCCATAAAAAATTCCTTACCAATCTAGTTAGTGTAACATTTACCGAGGATGGAAGCTTTAAAGTAGATAGTAGGTAAATAGGTAGCGAAGCGAGAATCAATTTGATTAATATTAGGAGTCTAGTGTACGATAGGCAGCGACCTTTCTAATTCGATAAATAACCCTTGAGTTTTACAATCAGAGGGTCCCAACAAACCATCGGAATGCGATTTAGGCAAAGAGGAGCACTAAGATACCTGATAGGGAATTTTTCGATGAGGCAACCCAGAATGGCGGCACAAGATTCTTTCAATTCATCCGAGCAATTGATTCCCAATAGTGATGATTTGGGATAGTTAATTATGAGACTTGAGATCCACTCGAAACACTTGAGAATCCACAAGAAAGGAGCAATTAAGTTCACATCAGCCGATAGAAAACAAAGCGTGTCATCTGCGAATTGAAGTAAAGAGATGTCTTTTTGCGAAGAGGGTAGCTTGAATCCAGGGAGCAGCCCCGCTGCAATACTCACATCTATCAATTATTTGAGGCCCTTGGCTACCAAAATAAAGACAAGTGGTAATAGTGGGTCGCCCTGTTTGACCTCCTTATGCAAATTAATCGATGCTTTCAGCTAGCCATTAGTGAGGATTGGCGTACTAGAGTTTCTACAATTGGATAACCAAGAAATCCACTTGTTGAATCCCATACTCATGAGGACTGCATCAATAAAGTTCTAAGAGACACAATCGAAGGCTTTATGGAAATCAAGCTTCAATAATAAGTAGGAGCGGCGAGAATGATGGATGTTTTTTATTATTTCTGAAGCTAAAATGGAGCAATCATGAATGCTCCATCCTTTTATAAAATGAATTGGTTTTCGGATACCACATGAGGAATAACTGGCTGTAAAAGCGAGGCCAGAAACACCGTGAATTAATGCAATTGGTCTGAAGTTTGATAAGGAGGCTGCCCCAACAACTTTCGGAATTAAAATTGTGAGAGACCCTTTTATGTTGTTAGGTAGCCTACATGATGCATGAAATTCGTGGAGGAGGTGCATGATATCAGGTTTCAGATCATCCTAGAAGCGCTTGTATGAGAAGAAATTAAATCCATTTGAACCCAGCAATTTATTTTTCCCACAATCTAAAATTCAATTCCAAACTTCGTCAACTAAAAAGGGTGCAATTAATGCCTGATTTTGACTATCGGATACCTTCGAAAAGTTTAATTAACGAAGCAAGAATGGTACAATCGGGGCAGCGATGAAGAGGCTTGAATAAAAACTATGGGTAACGTTGATAATATCCTCAACACGAGAGGTGAGTCTAGCATCAATTTCTAATTGAAGAATTCTGTTGTGGCGATAATGGGCTAATGCCACACGATGGTAGAACGCGGTATTATTGTCAACCAAAAGGGTCCAAGAGACTCTTGCTTGTTGGTGACGGAGACTCTCAAAATTGTTGCGGAGGCGGTGCAATTTGGATTTTGCCAGCTGTAATTAGGCGGACTATTCATATGCAAGGGGGCAGGCTGCATTACTCGAAGTAAAATTAAGAACTCGGGATTCTTGCTCCTTGATTTGATGTTCAAGGTTGCCGTAGTGGGTAGTGTGACATGATTTAATCTCTTTTTCCAAAAGGCAAAGCTTAAAAGCAAGACTCTTGTTCTCATTCACTCTCACAATTTCGGACCATCGAAGTTTAATAAAAGACAAGATTTCCAGATTCTCCAACCATAAATTAAGAGAGCGAAATGGACATTTACCAGGGAGAGGGGCTGCTCATGATTGGAAAATAAGAGGTAAGTGGTCCGACAAAGCCGAGTCAACGGTTGTTAGCGATATGTTGGGCTATAAGTCAGAAAAATTCAAAGATGATAACACTTGATCAGTTCACGAGAAAGAGATACTATTATGCCAAGTGTGAGCGGGCGACACGGAGCGGTGGACCAAGAGCGCATGAAATGAGAGGCGTGGTCCACCGGGGTGTTTAAAAAATAAAGTACCGGGTTAGGGACCCGGAAAAAAGGTTGAAAGAGAGAGCGAAAACTTTTTTAGATCAGTCAAACCCGAATCTGCCATCTCTTTATGTGGAGTCGCCACCTGGATTAGCTCTTTCCAGGAATTAGAGTCCTGTGAGGCTTAACGTCCGGGGGATGGCCCACTAAGACACAGAGATTCGGGTTCGAGATAAGTTACTTATTTCTTATATGATAACATTATATTATATATATAGAAAACCGTATTTCTTAATTGTGCATATTCGCACTTATGTCGTTTGTTTGGAGTTTATATGCATGATTCACGTATATTCGAAGTGATAAACCATCCATAAAGGAGTAAATAAATGCGGAAAGTAAATGCGGAAAAATAAATATTACAAAAATTACAAAACTTGGGGGATGCAACTGCTTGCCTAATCTATTAATTACAATTCTCGTAAAAATATTTACAATACTCGAAGGAAAATAAAATCCTAGGAATACATCTAACCTTCATCCACAAAGGTTAGCACGAGATATGACATATATGTTCGATTTGATTTTAGCGAGGCTCGTGTAGCCTAATTATAACATCAATGGTTTAAAGTTCTTATTTAAAATTAAATTATTCATTTTTATTTACACATATGTTGGTCAATTTTTATTAATGAAAATGACCGCATGGCAAAGTGTGAGGTCTGTTATTTGGGAATACTTTTTATTCCCTTCGTGGGGGTATTCTAACATTAAAATTAAAAAGAAATAAAAGATGAAGAACAGAATTACAACATTTACAATAATAATAAATAAGATAATTCCTATGTCAACAAATAAAATCAGAAAAAGATGAAGCAGATGAGAGCACGGAATCCACAATTCTAGGAACTTAGAGTCTTACCCTGCGGTGTGAAACCACTTCGGTGTATCCGTACGATCCCCAGGAGCATTCCTTATTCGTTTTGATTTAAGTTGTGGTTTAATTGGAAAAGAAGTGTTTATTTATCCAAAAGATAATCAGACTCGGGTTCTAAATTTGTTTTAGACCCGAAAATATCTGAAGATTTAAGAAGAAAAGTAGATGAAGAATGATTTGAAAATAATTAAAAGTTGGAACCCAAATGTGTTTTGGATCCAAGAAAATATTGGAAGAAATTAAAGAAAATATTTTTTGTAGTGTTTTCCTCTAAAAATCTGATTTTTCTCTGAAATTTTGAGCCCCTCTCAATCCAAAAAAGTCTGGCTATTTATAGGAGAAAACCCCAAAAATCTAAAAAGGCAAGAAAATTTGGCGATGTCGCCAAAGAGTCTGGTGACCTCGCCAAACTCTTTGGTGAGGTCGCTAGAGAGTTTGGTGAGGCAAGATCCGAATCTAGTTTTTCCGCAGCGTTTTCGAATTTTATGTGTATTTTCATATTTTTTAATTAATTTTTGAATTAAAGGAAAAATTAATTAATTTTATTAGAAAAGTCCTTTTGAATTCAAAGACGAGGAAGACTTCCATTTGAAGATTATCGGACGGCCGAAAATTGTGTGATCAAAGGATAAAAATCCTGAAAAGCCATCATCATTGAACACGCAAGCTGGTACAAAATTCCATGCTCACACCAAGTGTAGTTTCTCCCGTGCAAAGGCAAGTCAATTAGTTCCCTGTTACGAACGAAGTCTTGGAAAGAAATCACGGCCGGAGTGGTTCTACCATTCAATCTTTCCAAGGGATCAAGAACCTCGTTGAAGTCACCGTAAATTAATAAGTTTTTGAACTCCCAGGTAAATGGAATTAATTCTTGCCACATCGCATTACGAAGATCCCCATCTATAGAAGCATAAATAGTAATGATATGCTAAACTACTTGAAATTTTGAGAATTGAAAAATAATCCAATGCTCCGACGATAGAATCGCCATGCTATTAATCAAAGCCGAGTTCCACAAAAAAATACCAAGATAGACCCTGGGACGGGGTGCTGAAGTAGTTGTGGTTGTTATGCCCACCATAAAGAACGAACTGTGAAATCCGAGATAGAGATTGCCTTAGTTTCAATAAGGACCAAAAGGCTAATGTTGAATTTGCAAATGTTCAAGCATACAAATCATTGCTTTGCTTTATTTTGAATCCCTCCTCTACAATTCCAACAAAAGATGTTAAGAGACATAAAAATCATGTGAAAACTTATATGGAGGCACCACAATTAGGATGAAGAGACTGAGTTCATTGTTGATAAGATAACATCCTTGTGCCTTCCCTTAAATAAACCAAGTTTCTATCCCATGTCAAAGGTCAATTCATTATCATTTAACAGCCCATTGCGGGAGAGCAAGATAATCTGGTTCATGTTGTGAATGTCGGGTTCCGAAGATGATCCATTGCTAGTATGTGGTTTAGTACAAAAATTCAGGCTATTATCCCTGAGAGCAATCTTTCCGCTAATCCTGGTAGAGTCCCTACTGATCTCTGGTCGAGCTGCTGCCTAGTTGTCAGAATCAACGCTGCAGGGGGCCGTTGAAACTGAGCTGCTGACCTTGGAATTGGATGTCAAGTTATTGTGGAGAGGTGCTGATAAGTCCACAGATGAGAATGCGCCTACCCATCTATTTGATAAGGAATGAGTAGGGTTGGGTGGCGCTACCTCCGATTGCATCCCGTCGTTGTCAGAGGAGGATTCTGAGCTATGAGGGGCAAAACCGCCATTAGCATGACCACAAGCGATGGCTTGCCTAAATTAAGGTAAATGCTATGAATAACCTCGTTAACTTTCAACTTGAAGGAATGATTTACAAAATCGAGGAGTTACCGAAATGATAAGTGTATAATTACACTTATTATCATGATATTTTTACTTATAAAATGATATGGTTTTGATTCATTTTATACTTCATATAAAAGATTTCACGTGGTATGTAGTTGTTTTCAATGCAAATGCAAAAACTAGGTAAATCTTGGGAGTAAAATGATCAAAAGTGAAATTCTATGTAAAAAGAGTTAAAAAGGTGAAAAAAGATGTGTGGAACAAAAGGATTTAGCTTAGGATCGAAGTTGTCAAAGATAGACAAAGTTGCAAAGAAGAATCATGAAGAAATAGCATTTCATGATCGTGACACCTATTCATGGTCGTGACTTGCCACTCTTCAAAAATAGAAAACTGCCAACCAATGTTCATAATTGCGATATGTGATTCGCGATCGTGACTTGTGATGGTTACTGGTTATCTCTTTTCAACTACCAACCACCACATAACAACGATCAACCGCCATCAACTACCAACCAAAAAGATACCCTTTGGAAGTCAACCAATCATGAAAAGGTGCCATTCCATTATGGATGAGGATGAATCTTTGCATCCAATCAAAATTAAGTGATGCAACTCTTCGCCAATGGACACGACTCTTTGTTTGGATAGACACAACCCTTCGTACTCCATAAATAGGGTTCAACTTCGACCATTTTTGTAAGTAGAGATTTTGGATTGATAGTGTGATACAGGTTAGACGTGTTGTATAGATAGAAGTGGAAATTATATAGATTTCGCTAGTTCAAAGTCTTAGCGAGAAAAATGTATAAGTGATTCGATTCCTATTTCGATCATTATATTTCTACACAAATACAAGCGTTTGTTGTATGAGTATAATTGCAAAGCACTTATTAATAAAAGTTTTCGTTCTTCAGCATCCTTTTATTCGAGATTCACAAAGAATAGCATCTTAGTGAAGGTTTTGTACTAGTTGAGACCTAATTCAAAGTAGACGCAGGAATTGCGAGAATTGACGACTCCCATTAAAGAGTGGATACGATTTGATCAACTTTAGCTTTCACTTGCATACCTTACAATTTTACTTTGTTTTCTGCTTGTACTTTCTATTTCGAAGTTTATGATATGTCTATGTATCATAACGAGTATTTCATCTTGCATCATTTATATTAATCAAGTTATTTGCTTTCAAGTTAACTTTAAGAGTGATTTTGGGGTTAACGAGATTGTGTATAATCACTCGATCTGTGATTATAACAAGGATGGTAACTTGCTAAATATGGCTATGTGATAGCGACCCGTACTAAGCATAGTATTATAGTTATCCAGGTTCTTATAAGTGTTATAATTCATTTACCCTAGACTTAGAAAAGTCATCTCATATGTTGCTCTGTGGTGAATTATTGAATATTAGGGCATCTAGAATCGTATTTGTTGAAGTTATCTAGTGTATGAAATATTCTTCATGATTTTGCATGTTTTTCTCTTTTAAACTTGTTCTTAGGGAATATCTATATATTTTACATCTTCTCTAGTCTGTTCATACATCTGTCTATCATCCAAATACCCAAATACCTCCAATAAAAATTCACTACTTTCATTTACCCCGTAACTCTAGTTGGTCTTTAGAACGGAATTGCTTCCCTATGGGATCGATATCTTTTAAAACTACATCGAAACTGTATACTTGCAGTGGTCACCATTTTTCTATTTTGATAAGTGGTATTGACAACACCTGTTCATATTTTGAACTTTTATCTTATCGGTAGAGAAGTGGGGAACAAGGTTCTTAGCTTCATCACTGATTATAAGCCTCTAAATTAGTATAGTCAAAACGTTGCGATTAAGTTTTTGGCGCCTTTGCCAGGGAAGACAAGTGCGTTCTAGAGATGAAATTACCAGAGAATGGGTGATAAGTGTATAATTACACTTATTATCATATTACTTTTATACATTTAACACTACGAATTAAGTCATTTTTATACTTCATATAAAAGATTTCACGTGGTATGTAGTTGTTTTTTATGCAAATGCAGATACTAGGTAAATCTTGGGAGTAAAATAATCAAAAGTGGAATTCTATGAAAAAAGAGTGAAAAAGGTGTAAAAAGATGCGTAGAACTTAAAGATTTGGCTTAGGATCGAAGCTGTCAAAGATCGGCAAAGTTACAAGGAGATTTCTGAAGAAAACTCAATTCACGGTCGCGATAATCATTCACATTCGTGACTTGTTCTTCTTCAGAATAGAAGTCTGCCAATCAAAGATTCACGATCATGACTTATATATCGGGGTCGCAACTTGGACAATTTTCTGGATTTATCTTCTTAACTACCAACCGCCAGATAAGCATGATCAACCACCATCAACCGCCATCAACTACCAACGATAAGACACCCAACAGAAGTCAACCAATTATGAAATCGTGCCTATCCATTATGGATTATATCAAAGCTTTTCAACCAATCACAATGAAGAGATGCAATCATTCACCAATGGACATGACTCTTCGTTTGGATAGACGCAACCCTTCGAACTCTATAAATATGGCTCCAAACCTCTCTAATTTCGAGCAAGAAGAAAGGAGTGAAAGATAGTGTATAGTGTATAGATAGAGAATTAATATGTAGTTTCGCTAAACTCGTAAGTGTTAATGAGAAAATGTTTAAGTGATTCGAATCCTTGTTTCGATCACTAGATTTCTCTATATTCTGGAGCAATTGTTGTATAAGTGTACTTGCAAATCAATTATCAATAAAAGTTTTTATTCTTCAATTTTCATTTGTTCGATATTCACAAAGAATAGCATCCTATCGGCGGTTCTGTACGAGCCGAGACCAAATTCAAAGCAGATACAGGAATTGCGGTAATTGACGACTCCCATTAAAGAGTGGATACAGTTTGATCAACTTTAGCTTTCACTTGCATACCTTACAACTTTGCTTTGCTTTCTACTTATACTTTCTATTTCGAAGTTTATGATATGTCTACATGTCATAATGCGTATTTC
>CATIWQ010068173.1:0-21947 GCA_949673415.1 Euphorbia schlechtendalii | reverse complement strand
TTCACTTGCATACCTTACAACTTTGCTTTGTTTTCTACTTATACTTTCTATTTCAAAGTTTATGATATGTCTATGTGTCATATTGTGTATTTCATGTTGAGTCTTTTATATTAATCAAGTTATATGCTTTTGAGTTAACTTCAAGAGTGATTTCGGAGTTAACAAGATTGTGTATAATCACTGGATCTGTGATTATAACGCTGTTTAGTGAGCCAACATTTTTGGAATGGTAACTTGCTAAATATGGCTATGTGAGAGCGACCCGTACTAAGTATAATACTATTGTTGTCCAGGTTTATATAATCATCTTAATTCGTTTGCACTAGATTTAGAAAAGTCATTTCGTGTGTCGCTCTGCGGTGAATAATTGAATATCTAAGTGTATAGACCCGAATCTGTTAAAGTAGTCTAGTGCACGTAATGTCTTTGATGAATTTGCATGTTTTCTTTGCTATACTTGTTCATAGGGATAATCTATACCCATTTCTTCTACTCTAATCTATTTATACATTTATCTATTTATTTACCATCATATCCCAACCAACCCAACAATAATAAAATTATCTATTTTATTTTCGTTTACCCCGTTACTCTTGTTGGTATTTAGAATTGGTTCCTTCCCTGTGGGATTGATATCTTTTAAAACTACATTGAAACTGTATACTTGAAGTGGTCACCATTCTTCTATTTTGATAAGCGGTATTGACAACACCTGTTCGTATTTTGAACTTTTATCTTATCGGTAGAAAAGTGGGGAACAAGGTTTTTGGCATCATCACCGAATATAAGCCCTCAATATAAATAGAGTCAAAACCTTGCGATCAAAGAACTCGATTTTTGTCATTGACCTAGGATTCATTTTATTCCTTTAAATTGTATTTATTAACTCTTATTTATTTATTTATTTGTCATTTTATTATGTAATTTTTTTAAGCTCTTAATTAATTTTTTAATTTATTTACTTGTGGAGTTTCTCCAATATACATGTTAGAATACACCAACGAAGGCAATTATAATTATTCCCGAAAAACTAACCTCATTTCTTACCATGCGAGCATTTTGATTAAATAAAAATGAGCAACATATTTGTAAATAAAATGAAACATTTTATTCCAAGATAAGAATTTTCAATTGATATTTTAATTAGGCCACACGGGCATCCTAAAAATTAAATCGAACATACGTGTAAATATTCATGTTGTGTTATACCATGTGCTAACCTTTGTGGATGCATGTCGATTAGGTTAGATGTATGCTAGGATTTTATTTTCCTTTGGGTATTGCAACTATTTTTTTAAGGAAATGTAATTAATAAATTAGGCGGGCGGTTTCATCCCTCGAGGTTTGTAATTTTTAATCTTTACTTTTCCGCATTTATTTACCTCTTTATGTATGGATTTATTTCTTTCCACATATGTGTAAATCATACATTATAAACATGAAAATGACATAAGTACGAATATGCACAATTAAGAAATACGGTTTTCTATAGATGTAATATAATATGATCCAATAAGAAGTAAGCAACTTATCCCGAACCAGAATCTCTGTCTTAGTTGGCCGTCCCCCGAAAGTTAAGCCTCACGGACTTTAATTCTTGAAAGAGCTAATCAAGGTGGTGACTATACAGTATGAGGCGGTGGATTCGGGATCGATCTAAATGTTTTCGCCTTCTCTTTCAAACCTTTCGGGTCCCCGACCCGGTAATTTTATTTTCACCAAAAACACCCCGTTGGACCGTACCTCTAATCGGCAAGCTCTCGGCCCATCGCTCTCCATGTCGTCCACTCACAATGGCAACTCTGATGGGGATTTTTTCTTAAACTTTTTTTTCAAAGGTTTTAGATTTTGGATAAGTGCCTAAAATTACTAATCACATTATTCTGTATTTTCTTAATTATGACACATTCATAATTTAGCATTGTAATAGAGGGGATTAGCTTGTAAGTCTAAGACACCCTATTACCGCAAAACTTTCTCTTGTACTCAACTACCTCTCTGAGAAAATATAGTACTTGAGCGAGTGGAGCACTTATTGCCATATCGCATGTACCTCCCTCGTTAGCCCATTTGGGGAGAGGTTTGGAGTGTATTTTAGTGCAACAAGAACCTTCCACATCAGCAACCCATTAACAAACCTCATGTAAATAAGCCGTTGGCATTTTCCCTACGGTGTTACCCAACAAACAATCATGCATTATATTTTCTTGCAGGTACACTCCTTAGTATCCTTGTAGTACTAAGATGAACTAAACATAGGATAAAGATTAGTCAAAAACCCTACGCGTAAGAGTTGTATGGTTGGAAGTTGGATATCATGTGCTATGTGTTTACCTCTTTCGATTCATCATGCATTGTACAAATGTTCCATGCTAACCATGAATCTTAATGCAGATACTTAAACACGCACACTCATGATATTAACAATATGAAATGGAATTATCATCTTCTTATCACCATGATATCAATTTGGTGTCACTCATGGATTAGTTGACACTCAAGATCGTGTCACCCTAGGACAACATGAAACCACTTAGAATCATGAAATATCATTTACCCCTTTTTAGCGAGATGTTCACTTGACATTCGACTCTTAGCCCCTAAGGGGTGAATATACCCTCATTTTTTTCGGGATGTCCACTAGACGTCCAACCCTTAGCCCGTATAGGGCAAACTTACCTTTATACCCAAATATTTGTGTGATGATCACTTGACATCTGATACTTAGCCCACACGGGACAATAATATAGCCTACAAATTACCTACGGGATGTCCACTCGAAATCCAACTCATAGCTCATACAGGAAATCACACATACCACAGAGCCCGAATGGGGTAAATACCTACCCAAACCATTATTTTCCACATCACGTGATGTCCCTGCAGACATCCGTACCTAAGCCCACATGGGGCAAACTCCTTTCAAAAATCATACCTTACCAATCCTCAAGGGTATGCGCTCAATACCCGAACTATTTACCCACACAGGGTAATAACTCATGCATCACCGCATTCCCTCAAAAAGCGATGACCACATCGAGATACGAATCTCTACCTTAATTGGGTAAAATAATTAAATCATTCATACATTAGTTATTTTTCATCAAGGTATGTCACACCACTTACCCAAAGTCAATTTAACCTCCTCATTCCATGAGATCTAGTCATAGTATGAAATCTCGAACTATAGACCTATTACCACATAGTTAACTTAGTCACCTCATTTACACCATTCACGTTACGATGTCACACTGACACCGTACAGATCTCAAATCCAACCCCAAGGGTTGGATTTTCATTTTCACCCATTTTCATCTAACGACTAACTTGTTTCTTTTAAATGGATCGGTAAACATATTATTTACTTTGCATCATGGCACGTTAACCCCTTGTGAATGCAGCCATAACATTAACATCTCACACATTTTTTATATCATGAATCGCATTACGAATCTTAAATGAACAGTTTGATCATCTACTTATGTAACTTAGCTTGGAAAAGGTCTGCTCACCGCTAGGTCCGCATTTCTCTAATCGTGGCCAGTTTAGAGGGGGTTCTATACATTGATTCAAGTGAAGACTTGGGCTCCGATTCAGATTTAGTTCAACGTGCAACTTTCAATCTTGATAGCATGGCCAATCCACAAGATAAAGTTGTGGGGGAGGATCACCCCTTTCTTACCGAACAAAACTCTCAGCAGACACATCAGTCATTGGTGAGCGTCGAGATTGCAGTTTCCCTGAATGCCTTCACAAAAAGTGACAAACTGACATCGCTTATCCGTTAGCACATCGGGAGGGTTCATGATGTGGTGTCCAACCTAGATTTCATGGAGAAATTACCTGCTGGATTTTACAGAATGCTTATTAAAGATTTTTCGTTTATAACTAAACCTTTAACTAACTTATTAGTTAAAGATGTGAAGTTCATTTCTCTGATGACTGTTTGAAAGCCTTCAACACCTTAAAGCGTGATACCCATAATTGTGAAACCAAATTGGTCTCTGCCATTTGAATTGATGTGTGATGCTTGTGATGTTGCTGTTAGTTGTATATTAGGTCAAAGGTATGAAAAGAATTTGCATGCCATTTATTATGCGAGTCACACTTTATCTTCTACACAATTAAATTACACCACCATTGAAAAAGAGATGTTAGTAGTCGTATATGCATGTGACAAGTTTAGATCGTATTTGATTGGATCTAAAGTAATAGTTTATACAGATCATGCTGCTTTGAGATATTTTTTTGCTAAGAAGATGCCAAACCTAAATTAATTAGGTGAATCCTTCTTTTCCAAGAGTTTGACTTAGAAATAAGGGATAAAAAGGGAAGTGAGAATATCGTAGCTGATTACTTATCTCGTTTAGAAGATGATAAGGGACCTATAGATGAAACTGGTGAAATTAATGAACTTTTTCCCGATGAAAATCTTATTTCTGTTAGGCATACTGTTGGTCCATGGTATGCCAACTTTGCAAATTATTTGGTTACGCATACTTTACCCTCTGATTTAGATTCTAATGGTAAGAAGAGATTTCTTAAGGATATTAAATCATTTTTATGGGATGACCCTTATTTGTTTAAGGTATGTGTCGACGATATTATTCGCAGATGTATAAATGATACTAACTTTTATTCAGTTTTAAGTCATTTCCATAATAGTATATATGGAGGACATTTAGGACTAGCAAAAATTGTTGCTAAAGTTTTGGAGAGTGGGTTTTACTGGCTAACATTGTTCAAGGATGCTAGAGATTTTGTTAAGAATTGTGATAATTGTTAGAGAACAGGAAATATAAGTCGAAGAGATGAGATGCCATTGAAAAACATCTTAGAAGTGGAGCCTTTTTATGTTTGGGGTATAGATTTCACGGGATCATTTCCTAACTCTAAAGGTAATAATTACATTCTGGTTGTAGTTGATTATGTTTCAAAATGGGTTGAGGCTAGCGCATATAGTAGGAATGATGCTATAGTAGTTGCTAAGTTTCTTAAGCAATTATTTAGTAGGTTTGGAGTTCCTAGGACCATAATTAGCAATGGAGGTTCACATTTCATCAATAAGACTTTTGAAAGCTTGATGTATAAGTATGGAGTACATCATAAGGTTGCTACCCCATATCACCCTCAAACTAGTGGTCAAGTAGAAATTTCAAATCGAGAAATTAATTGGATTCTCAAAAGGATTGGTCTACTAAGTTAAACTATGCATTATGGGCTTACAGAACAGCTTTTAAGACACCCATCGGTATGACACCCTACAAGTTGGTTACGGGAAGGCTTGTCATTTACCGATAGAATTGGAGTATAAGGCTTTATGGGCTTTGAAGAATTTGAATATGGATTTACACAAAGCTAGTGAAAGAAGAAAGTTAGATTTAAATGTGTTAGAAGAACTACGTTTGTCATCATATGAAAAGGCAAAGATATAAAGAGAAGACAAAATGATGGCACGATGCAAAATTACGGGAAAAGAAGTTTAAGATTAGCGATAAAGTTCTGTAATATAATTCTAAACTTTGCTTGTTCCCTGGTGTGAGCGGGCGACATGGAGCAATGGGCTGAGAGCGTGAGATTTCATAGGCGCATCCACCGGGGTGTTTGAAAAAAAGAAGCATCGGGCCGAGGACCCGGTTAAGTGGTTGAAAGAGAAAAGCCAAAATGTTTTAGATCGATTCGAACTTGAATCCGCCATCTCTTAGTGTGGAGTCGCAACCTGGATTAGCTCTTTCCAAGAATTAGAGTCCTGTGAGGCTTAACATCCAGGGGATGGTCCACAAAGACATAGAGATTCAGGTCCGGGATAAGTTGCTTATTTCTTAAATGATCACATTATATTACATCTACAGAAAATCGTATTCTTTTAATTGTGCATATTCGCACTTAGGTCGTTTTTAGACTTTATATGCATGATTCACGTATAGAAAAAGCAATAAATCCATCCACAAAACAGTAAGTAAATGCGGAAATAAAATTACAAGGCTTTCAAAAATCGGGGGATGCAACCGCCCGCTACCCTATTAATTACATTTCCTCGAAAATATGTGCAATACCCGAAGGAAAAATAAAAGCCTAAACATACAACTAACCTGCATCCACAAAGGTTAGCACAGGGGATATCACAAATGTTCGATTTGATTTTAGCAAGGCCCATGTGGCTTAATTAAAACATCGAAGATTTTAAAGTTGTTAATTTAAATAAAAATAGTTCATTTCTATTTACATGTATGTTGGTCAATTTTATTAGTGAAAATGACCACATGGTAAAAGGTGAAGTATGTTATCTGGGAATATATTTTATTCCCTTCGTGGGGTTATTCTAACATAAAAATTAAAAAGAAATAAAAGATGAAGAGAATTACAACATTATTTACAATAATAAGGAATAAAAATAATTCCTAGGCCAAAAATAAAAATTAGAAAGAAATGAAGCAGATGAAAGCACGGAATTCGCAGTTCTAGGAACTCAAAGGCTTACCCTTGCGGTATGAATCCACTTTGGTATATCCGTTCGATCCCCGGGAGTGTTCCTCGTTCGTTTTGGTGAAATTATTGATGTAAAAGTCCAAAAAATCTTCATTTAATTCTTGGAATTTTAGTGTAATTTAATTGGAAAATACGTGTTTATTTATCCAAAAGATAATCAGACCCGGGTTCTAAATTTGTTTTAAACCTGAGAATATCTAAGGATTTAAGAAGAAATAGATGAAAAAATTTGATTAAAAGGTGAAGAGATTTGGGATCCAAATGTGTTTTGGATCCGAGAAAAAAAGAGATGAAAGTAAGAAATTATTGTTTGTATATTTTTATTTGAAAGAGAGGATTTTTCTCTCTGAATGTTCGAGCCCCCTTCAATCCAAAAAGGTCCGACTGTTTATAGGAAAAAAAAACCCCGAAAAGAGACCTTGACAGACTTTCTAGCGAGGCCTCACCAAACTGGAGAGGAAGCCTCACCAGGAGGCCTGGCGAACTCGCCAGAAAGTCTGGCGAGTTCGCCAAACTACCTGGCGAGGCTCGCCAAATTCCTGGAGAGCCTTGCAAGGGTCTGGCGAGGTTTGCCAGACTACTAGCGAGCCTCGCCAGGATCCTGGCAAGGTTCGCCAAGGCATGGTGAGGTTCTCCAGGTCGCTAGCGAGCCTCGCCAGGCCCCTGGCGAGGTTGGCCAGCCCTTTGGCGAGCCGTGCCTCGCTAAGTATAGGCAAGGTTGGCTCTGGATCTGGCTTCCAGTTGCATTTTTGAATTTTTTTGTGTATTTTTTATATTTTTAGTTAATTTTTTGAATTAAAGTCCTTTTAAATTCAACGACGAGGAAGACTCCCATTTGAAGATCGTCGGACGGTCAAATATCATGTGATTCAAGGATAAATATCTCGAAAAACCATCATCATTCAACGCACGAGCTGGTACAAAATCCCATGCTCACAACTGCCCCTCGTGTGATCATCGCTAGTTGTATAACTAGTATAATCACACGAAAAGAGCATAGGGATAGAGAGAATACCTGACCAGTTTGGTTGGTGACTTCTTGTTCCCAATTGGTGATGAAATAGGCCTTCCTTTCTAGCGATGTGTCTTCATAGGGTTGTCCATTTCTTTTTTCAGAATCCCTTAGGTACTTAATGCCCCTTGTGGGCGAGTCGACCGTTTCTTTTTGCAGCATCCCTATTGTAGTCGGTAACTGTTTCATTCTCTAGTTGATAAATGAGACTATTTCTTTCTTCAACCATTGAGATAATCGTTTCCTTCTTCAGTTATATTTTGAATTTCCTTAATAGGATGTTGACTTGCTTCCTGTAACAAATCAGAGAAAAGATAATGTTAATACATTTGATGATGAATGTTTTAATTATTTGATTGAGTTTATGCGAAGTAAAAATTTTTGCCCCTTCAATCAAAAATTAAAACATGATAAATAAATAAGTTTAATAGAAATTCAGGGATGTCTCGAGAATTGCTCTGATGTTTTAAGAGGCTTTTGTTACGATGTTGACTTTAGGCTTGAGTGGGCCACTGTCTTGTTTGTAGGTTCCTCATGTGGAGATGGAGGTTCTTGTATATTGGGATGGTGTTGCCTCGATTCGGCATCGTCTTTACCTGTAAATGATGTGATGCAAATGTAATGTATGCATGTTTTTATGCATGAACAATATTTATCATATGATGTATGTTCATTTGTTATAGGCGCTGTGGGCTTCGTTCATTGAAGAGCCTTCTCTTGTGCTGGTGCATGGTTTCCCCTATGACTTGTCTTGTTAGGGATTCCATGGACGACTCCCTCAAAGTGATGACCATGGATTTGTTGAATCAGATTCAAGTTCATAGCTTGGATCTGATTTGAGGAAATTCTGGATGAGTCATTGATCCCGCGTTGTGTCGGTGATGATTGCTTGGAAGCCGTTTGTCTGAAGTATTGAAGGTATATGATGCCTCGTACCGTTCCGAGGAGGAGATGATGAATTTGATATTTCTACGGTCCTAAGTTTTGCATAGATCGCCCTTGCGGGTTTTCAATCTATCGAGCCTCGTCTTAATTTTTTCCTGGACCACCCTTTCAGGTTTTCAATTCAGCAGACTCATTTTTCTTTATTTTTTTTTATTTTTCGGATGTTTACTTGCGACATTCTACCATTGGCATGCAAGCGATCAAAATAAACATATGCATAAAGATTCAGCAAAAATGACAATTCATTGATGAACTTAACAAGGGTATAAATGTTTCAAATGATTTGACTCCTGTCATCAATTAGCCTTTTCAGGTTTTCTAACCAATGTGGTTCTCTCGATGTCCTAAGTTTTGCCTGAGCCGCCATTTTCGGGTTTTCAACTCAGCGGACTATTCCTTTTTGTGGTTTCGAAAAGAAGCCCTAATTTTTTCTCAACTAACCGAGTGTTAATTGACATGCTAATTACAAATTTATTATATTATTTTTGTTGTTTGTACTACTTTTTAGAGATTTATTTCTTTCACATATGTGTGATAGCAATTGTGTAAGACTTGGTTGATTTGGTAGATCAATCGCTGTCCATGTCCACGACTTCAGTTGTTATCTTGTTCAGCATTTCTGACCGATTAGTTAGTTGGTGCTCATGCTGCTTTGCTGGCTTGTATTTGATGATGAGTCTTGATCATCGGTGCTTCCTTTGATGGTGCGATGATTGCCCCTCATATAGTAGCGAGTCGTGTGAAGGAGTTGTTGACGTGTTCAATAATCTGACTACCTTCTATCTTCAGTGTTGTGCCATCTATTTTGACCTTTCTAAGGCTTCGATCATTGCTTGATTGCCCCACAAATGGTGGTGAGCAGTGTGATGGTGTTGTTGACGTGTTCAACGATCCAACTCCTTCGCCAGTTGTTTGATCTCATGAATGGTGGTGATGGAGTTGTTGACGTGTTCAATGATCTGACTCCTTCTTTATGGCATTGCTCTAGTTGTTTGGTCTTATGAATGGTTGTGATGGAGTTGTTGACGTGTTCAACGATTTATCTCCTTCTTTGTGATATTGAGTCAGTTGTTTGGTCTTGTGAATGGTTGTGATGGGTTGTTGATGTGTTCAATGATTTGTCTCCTTCTTTGTGATATTGCGTCAGTTGTTTGGTCCTAACTTGCTTGGTCGACATTTTAACCTTTTTCTAGCTCCGATTCTTTTGATCTTTGCTTATCTTGTTCTCTTGGTTGAGTCAATGGACGTTTCATGCTTGGAGATCTTTCCATCGATCTTTCATCCTTGTATGATGAGGCAATTGCTATCACGCGTTGTCTAAGTACGTTTATTTATCTCTCACTTTCTCTCAAGAGTCAAGTCATTTGAATTTTTTGGAGAATCCATTTATACCTAAATTAATTTCATAAAATGATGTATCACATGTGTTAAAAACATTATGAATATATTTATGAGAATGTGTGATGTCATTGATAGAATATCAAGCAAATAAACAAAGTTCAATTTATTCAAAAATAATTTAAAAGAAGCCTTGTAGGCAAAGTAGCTAAATGCTAATTATTACATAATCTTCCTTCATGTTAGTCCTCCCCAGATGTATCAATGGATTCGAAGAGTTCCATCCTATTCTCCTTCTCAAACACTTCTTGATAGCTTGAAAAGATGTCTGATCTAAACTTATTCTTGTATGATGGCAGTGCACCATCCAGAAGCTTGGTTATCATCTCTGGTAGAATTAAGCGAGCCCTAAGCCTGACCTGTGTGGCTATCCAATGTGCATAGTAGGATTTAAAGGTCTCACCCTGCCTTTACCTTATAGCCTCCAGATGTTGCATTATGGATTCCATCTGAGAGTTGAAACCATAATGCTCCAGCATAGCTTGAGCGAGGCTATTCCAATTGGTAGCTATGTCCAGTGAAAGGTGGCTGTACCATTCATTGACCGGGTGGCGTAAAGTGACGACGAAGAGCTTAGCCATCATTCGATCGCTGACCCTCAAAGCTCTCATCATTGTCTGATAATGCATCAAGTGAGTGCGCGGGTCGCCAGATCCTACGTACTTCTCAAACTACGGCATTGTGAAGTTTAGGGGTAAGCTATCTTCATCCCTGACTGTCGGTTGTGCAGGGTACGTGTTCCTTAGGTGGCCACCATGAATTTCCAAGAATTATTACCATAGTTCCTCTATGCCAGGTTGTTGGAGAATGGCGTTCCTTACGCTTTGATAAGAGCCATATTGCCCCTGGGGATATGCAGCGAAATGGGGTAGTTGAGGTGCCTGAAACTGTGAGGCGACAGACGTACTCCAGTTGGGAATAGGCTGTTGGGTCACTCCTTGGTAGAAAGGCCCTGGTGCAAATGTCGGCTGGATAGTTTGTCCAGGGAAGAATTGACTTTGGTTCAGCTAACTTTTTATTGCCCCGAATTGATAAAAGGTAGTTGGGGGAATCACGAGTGAAGTAGGAGGTCCCCCCGTCGGATTAACATTGTTAAGGGTAACCTTCGGGCTGGACACTGCATTCTGGGTCCTCCCGAGGTGTTGGCGAATAAGCGTAGCTAGCTGTTCGCTATTCACAAAGGTGTTTATGGTGGCTAAAATCTCGGTGCTCACCGACAACTGTTGAGAATTTTGTCCCGTACGGACAGGGTGATCTTCCCTTGCACCTTCTCCTTGTGGACTGGCCATAATAGTGCGTTGAACCGAATCTGAGTCTAAACTCGAGTCCTCACTTGAGTCAGTGTACGGAACCCCCTCCAGATTGACCATAATTGGGGAAACGCGAACCAGGCGGCGAGTAGACCTCTTCCAAGCCCCTTTGATACACGAGCAGAATATTAGACCATGCATGTAAGATTCATGATATGACTCATGATGCGGGTAATGCATGAGATTTTTAATGTTATGGCTGCATTCACAAGGGCTTAGCATGCCATGATGTGAAATAACATGTATGTCAATCCATTTAAAACAAACAGGTTAGTCGTTAGGTAAAAATGAAAACATGTGGAAATGAAAATCCAACAACGGGGATTGGATTTGAGATTTGTACAATATCGGTGTGACATCGTAAAATGAGAGATGTGAGTGAGGTGACTAAGTTACCTATGTGGTAATAGGTCAATGGTTTGAGGTTTTGTACAATGACTGGGTCTCATGGAATGAGGAGGTCAAAATTGTTTCGGGTAAGCGATGTGACATACCCTAATAAAATGAAAATAACTACCGTATGTAGCTACCTAATGAATGATTTGGTTATTTCACCCAATTAGGGCAGAGTTTTGGATACCTGCGTGGTCATCACTATTTAAGGTGATACGTGAATTATTGCCTCGTGTGGGCGAATGATTCAGGTATGAAGTGTACACCCATGAAGGTAAGGTAAGACTTTCGAAGTAAGTTTGCCTCGTGTGAGCTTAGGTTAAGACATCAACTGGGATGTCCCTTAATGTGGGAAAAAATGGTTTTGGATAGGTATTTGTCCTGTTTGGGCTTTTGGGGTGTATAATTGCCCCGGAAGGGCTGTGAGTTGGATGTTGAGTGAACATCTCAAAGATGATGTGTAGGATATATTGTTGCCCCTTGTGGGCTAAGCATCGGATGTCAAGTGGACATCACGTAGTAAAAGGAAGGTATGTTTGCCATGTGCAGGCGAATAGCAGGATGTCAAGTGGACATCTCGCTGAAAAGGGGTAAGTGATGTTCCTAAGTGGTTTTATGTTGTCCTAGGGTGACACAATCTATAGTGTCAACTGTGCCTAAGTGTATGTGATATTGGTTTGGTATGTACATTTAATATCATGAGTGTGTGCGTTCAAGTATCTGCACAAAAATTCATGCTTAGTATGACATTTGTACCATGACAAATTGAAAGTAGTATACACATAGCACATAGCATGCAACGTCCAAACTTCCAATAGGGTTTTTGGCTAGTCACTATCCTAAGTTTGGTTCATCTTAGTACCATGACGGTACTAAGGAGTGCACCTGCAAGAAAATATAATGCATGATCGTGTGTTTGGGTAACACCCTAAGGAGGGTTATAAACAGGTTGTTGATGTAGAAGGTTCTTGTTGAGCTAAAATACACTCCAGCCTCTAACGTAGGAGGTACATGCGATATGGCAACAAGTGCTCCACCCGCATAAGTACTATCTTTTCTCATGGAGGCAGATTAGTACAAGAGAGAGCTTTGCGGTAATGGGGGTACCTTAGACTTACTGGCTAATCCCCTCTATTGTAATGTGAATTATGAATATGTCATAATTAAGAGAAAACAGAATAATGTGATTAATAAGTTTGGGCACTTATCCAAAATCTAAAACCTTTGAAAACAAGTTTTAGAAAAATCCCCAGAGGAGTCGCCATTGTGAGTGGGTGACACAGAGCGATGGGCCGAGAGCGAGAGATTTCATAGGCACGTTCCACCAAGGTGTTTGAAAAAAAGAAGCACCGGGTCGGGGACCCGGTAAAGAGGTTGAAAGAGAAAAGCGAAAACATTTTAGATCGGTTCGAACCCGAATCCTCCGTCTCTTAGTGTGGAGTGGCCACCTGGATTAGCTCTATCCAGGAATTAGAGTCCTGTGAGGCTTAACGTCTGGGGATGGCCCACCAACACACAGAGATTCTGGTCCGGGATAAGTTGCTTATTTCTTAAGTGATCACATTTTATTACATCTACAGAAAACCATATTCTTTTAATTGTGCATATTCGCACTTAGGTCGTTTTTAGACTTTATATGCATGATTCACGTATAGAAAAAGCAGCAAATCCATCCACAAAATAGTAAGTAAATTCAAAAAATAAAATTACAAGACTTTCAAAAATCGGGGGATGCAACCGCCCTCTACCCTATTAATTACATTTCCTCGAAAATATGTGCAATACCCGAAGAAAAAATAAAAGCCTAAACATACATCTAACTTGCATCCACAAAGGTTAGCACAGGGGATATCACATATGTTCAATTTGATTTTAGCGAGGCCCGTGTGGCCTAATTAAAATATCGAAGATTTTAAAATTGTTAATTTAAATAAAAATAGTTCATTTCTATTTACACGTATGTTGGTCAATTTTATTAGTGAAAATGACCGCATGGAAAAAGGTGAGGTCTGTTAGCCGGGAATATATTTTATTCCCTTTGTGGGGGTATTCTAACATAAAAATTAAAAAGAAATAAAAGATGAAGAGAATTACAACATTATTTACAATAATAAGGAATAAAAATAATTCCTAGGCCAAAAATAAAAATTAGAAAGAAATGAAGCAGATGAAAGCATGGAAGTCACAGTTCTAGGAACTCAGAGGCTTACCCTTGCGTATGAATGCACTTCGGCTTATCCGTTCGATCCACGGGAGTGTTCCTTGTTCATTTTGGTGAAATTGTTGAAGTAAAAGTCCAAAAAATTTTCATTTAATTCTTGGAATTTTAGTGTAATTTAATTGGAAAATACATGTTTATTTATCCAAAAGATGATCAGACCCGGTATCTAAATTTGTTTTAGACCCGAGAATATCTGAGGATTTAAGAAGAAATAGATGAAGAAATTTGATTAAAAGGTGAAGAGATTTGAGATCCAAATGTGTTTTGGATCCGGGAGAAAAAGAGATGAAAGTAAGAAATTATTATTTGTATATTTTCATCTGAAAGAGAGGATTTTTCTCTCTGAATTTTCCAGCCCCCTTCAATCCAAAAAGGTCCGACTATTTATAGGAAAAAATCCCGAAAATCCAAAAAGGCAGGAAAGTCTAACGAGGCCTCGCCAAACATTTTTGGCAAGGTAGCCTCGCCAGACTTTCTAGCGAGGCCTTACCAGACTTTTGGCAAGGCCTCGCCAGAAATCTTGGCGAGGAAGCCTCGCGAACTTGCTAGAATGTCTGGCGAGTTCGCCAGACTACCTGGCGAGGCTCGCCAAGCGCTAGAGTCCTGGCGAGCCTTGCCAAGGTATGGCGAGGTTGGCCAGTCCGTTGGCGAGCCGTGCCTCGCCAAGTATAGGCAAGGCGTGCTCCGGATCAGGTTTTCGGTTGCGTTTTCGAATTTTTTTGTGTATTTTTATATTTTTTAGTTAATTTTCTGAATTAAAGTCCTTTTAAATTCAACGACGAGGAAGACTCCCATTTGAAGATCGTCAAACAGTCGAATATCGTGTGATTCAAGGATAAATATCCCAAAAAGCCATCATCATTGAATGAGCGAGCTAGTATAAAATCCCATGCTCACACCTGGAAAACTCAAATCTCGTTGGAAGGGACCTTACGAAGTTATTTAGGTATTTGACAATGGAGCATTGGAATTGAAAGCCGAAAATGGAGTAATATTTTGAGCCAATGGCCAAAGATGCAAACCTTATCTTGAAAATAAATTTGAACAAGAAGACATTGATGTTCAATTACTATCTTCACCATAATCATTCCAGGTATGTAAATAATGAATATTTATTATTTATATTTAATACGTTTGTTTTTCTTAGTTTTTCTAGGTATTAAGTCTAAAAATTGAAGAAATAGAAGGATTAAAGAAGGTCGCGATAGCGACTATAGATCGCGCTCGTGAAGTTATACAGCAAAACTTTTTGAACCTGTCTAGAAAGCAATCACGACCGCGACACAGAAAAAATATGACCGTTGCAGATCGCGATTAACAATCAACAGATGGCTAAAACCACCATTAACGCTAATTTGAGGGGAAAATGGCTATATTGACTATTTTGACCAATCAAAGACCTATTAGAACTCTATATAAAGGTCTAGGTTGAACCCATAACCCCCATAACCTTCCTACAAGTCTTTCTCAAGTTCTAATTCTTTCACAAACTTCTTTATTCTTCTACAATTCACGACCTTTTCAGACTTTACTTAAACACAATCATGACTCATGTTAAGAAATCAGCTAACCAAAGAAGAGAACTCCTGAATTATTAAAAAGAATACGATTGTCCTTTTCCTATCCAAACATGTGAGGAAGGGAAAAGATTTCAAGTTCTAAACAAATTAGAGATAACCGGCATGATCTTTCTTGACTTGGTCTTCTTGGAGACATTGGGCCTCCATGAACAGATGGGGATGTATATCTCTGATCTTGGATTAAACCAATTTGTGGGGATGCGATTTCCACAAAATCATGAGTGGATTTTGGAATGTCTTGTGACATTCGATTTTGAAGACAATAAGAAGAGGGCTATTCAATTTCACAACCGAGGAAGATAGTATACCATCACAAGAGATATGATGAATGGTTGGTTTGGTTTCGAAGTTAAAAATTTATCAAGTATGACAGATTCATTTTAAGCAAATCGAGTTTGGGCAAATTTGATGGGTAAGCTTTCGATCCCAAAAATTCCCCAAATAAATTGATTAAGGACGAATGTATTCTCCTACTCCACAAATAACTTGCCACTTTGATATTTTGTCGGGTGGAGAATACGAAGGTACAAAAGAGAGATTTTTTTGCTCTCTCTTGCGTAATGATAAAGTAAAAAGCGGAGTTCGTGGATATCATATGGGACATGATGAAGAAAAACTCAACAAGCATGAGGAACCAGATTGGGGCGGCCGAAATTATAACCGCCATTGTATTGGAAGCGCGATAAGAACTACCATATGTTCAACAACCGGGTGAGTAATTTTGATATATGGATGGGAATTATTTGAAAAATACCGGACTTCTTCAAGAGAACAATGGTATCTTTTCTTTTTACTCCTACTCCAACCGTACAAGAAAACTAATCTAAACTCATGAGGAACCTTCCGCTGGCCCATCTGATCCAATTGCTAGACATCATCGTGGCAAAGCTCTGATGAATGAAGAGGAAGATGAAGATGAAGAAGAAGAAGCATCGGAAGATTGGAAGGCGGATATGCAGCAAAAGCTAGACAATTTCCAAGTGGAACTTGGAGTAATGAAGAAAGACATGAAAATTCTAAAGAAGAGTAATAAGTCGATGCTTTGAAAATTACTACCGTTCTTTAGAAAATAAAATTGTCAATTTACTCCTAGTCCCCCGGATTCTCCTTCACAATAAACGGGGTTTACTCTTTTCTATTCTTTTAGACTAGTTGTTTGTTTTTTAGTTTCATTTTTCATTTTTTCATTAAGTCTCTCACAATGAGGATAGTGTGTTCTCTAGTGTGGGGGGGCACTTGTATAAAATCCAAACAATCAAATAAAATTAAAAAAATTGAAGAATGAAAAATTTTCTTATTTTGTGTTGTTTATACCTTATCCATACCTATACTATACTAACATATGTTCTAAGGTTATTGTGAGTGTTAGGTATTACAAGTTCGATGTTGGTGCATATTTCGAACAAAATTTTTGTTTCGAGTATGAGTGCACGCTGAAAGTGTGAGTGCTTTATTAGATTGGCACAACATTTAATGGCAAGGATGAAACATTTGATAGCAACATTCCAAGTAAGTTTTGATATAATTTCAATGCAACATGAATTAGTATAAGTTATATAGTTTTAGTTTAATGCTACCGCTAAGTTTTGAGTGGAGTAATATCTAGTAGTGTTCTTACTATGAGTTTTATATGCTATTCTTTAATAAATCCTATAAGTGTTGAGTGTTTCTAAAGTGTAGGAAAACTATAGCCATAATACTTTGAAAGTGATCAATAAAGAATGAGGGTATTAAAAGAGAAAAATCAAAAGAAAGAGAGGATAACCAATGGGTTATGCAAAAGGCGAGGAATGGTACGGAGCAGAAACTGCAACCATTCAATGAGTGAAAAAAGAAAAAGTAGCATAGCCCAAAAAATGGGTGCAAAGTACAAATCTATACTTCAAAAACATATGCTTAAAAGAAAAAAAATGAGAGAAAGTGGTATGGAGCATAAAATGCAACCACTAAAAAAAGGTAAGAGTGGTATGGAGCATAAAATGTAACCACTAAGAGTGTTGAGCATCCTAGGTTACCTAAAAATGCCTTGAGATCAATCTTTTCAAAGTGTGCTCCCTTTGTCCTTTATTCTTTATAATATACTTAAGAGAAGGAAATATTCGAGTGAGTATATAACACTTATATGAAGATGCAATTCGGTTGGCCCTCCATTAAGAGCAAAGGTATGCAACTGGACTATATAAATTGCACATTACTAATTTGTGGGAAATTTCGTATACTTTACTTGAACCTTATGTAACGTGGGAATGTGGTACTCATTACAATAGTCTTTCGCCAAATGAGGTACGAACTTGAATTACTATTTTATACACTTCTGTCGTGTTTACCTTAAGGACAAGGAAAAAGTTACATGTGGGGGTGTGATAAGTGTATAATTACATTATAATCTTGATATTTTTACTCACAAAACGATGTGGTTTAGAGTCATTTTATACTTCATATAAAAGATTTCACTTGGTATGTATTTATTTTTTATACAAGTGCAGAAACTAGGTGAATCTTGTGAGTAAAATGATTAAAGATGGAATTCTATGAAAAAAGAGTGAAAAAGGTGCAAAAAGATGCATCGAATGCAAGGAATTGGCTTAAGATCGAAGTTGTCAAAGATCAGTAAAGTTGCAAAGAAGAATCATGAAGAAAAGCATAAATCATGACCATGTCATGATTGTGATTCCTACTCGTGATTGCCAAGTCAAGCTCACCACTATCTATCACGAGCATGAATTATCATTCTTCACAAGTAGTAAGTTACCAACTTACATTCACGATCGAGACATGTAAGTCACGCTCGCGAATCGTGATAGGTTTGAAAAACTCTTCTCAACTTCTAACCACCGGATAAGAATGATCAACCGCCATCAACTATCATGCGAAGAGATACCTTTTGGAGACAATGAATCACGAAAAGGTTCCTATCCATTGAAGATAGGATGAAATCTTGCAATCAATCACATTGAAGATGATACAACCATTAACCAATGGACATGACTACTCGTTTAGATAAATGCAACCTTTCACACTCTATAAATAAAGGTTCAAATCAACCTATTTCATGCATAGTGGATGGTGATAATCGACAGAGTATATGATACATGATAGAGAGTGAAAGTTATATAGATTTTGCTAAGTTCAAATTGTTCGAGAGAAAAATGTATAAGTGATTCAATTCTTGTTTTAGTCACTAGATTTCTCCACAAATTCGAGAAATTGTTGTATGAGTGTAATTGCAAAGCACTTATCAATAGAAGTTTCTATTCATCAGCATTCATTTGTTCAATATTTACAAGGAATAGCATCTTAACGAAGTTTCTGTACGAATTGAGACAGAATTCAAAGTAGACGCAAGAATTGCGGGAATTGATGACTCCCATTAAAGAGTGGATACGGTTTGATCAACTTTAGCTTTCACTTGCATACCTTACAACTTTACTTTGTTTTCTACTTATACTTTCTAATTCAAAGTTTATGATATGTCTAAGTGTCATAACGAGTATTTTGTCTAGCATCAGTTATATTAATGAAGTTATATGCTTTCAAGTTGACTTTAAGAGTAGTTTCAGGGTTAACAAGATTGTATATAATCACTGGATCTGTGATTATAACGCTGTTTAGTGAGCCAACATTTTTGGAGTGGTAACTTGCTAAATATGGCTATGTGAGAGCGACCCGTACTAAGCATAATCAGGTTTTTATAAGTGTCATAATTCGTTTACCCTAGATTTAGAAAAGTCATTTCATGTGTTGCTCTACGGTGAATTAAAGGATATTTGGGTGTCTAGAACCGAGTTTGTTGAAGTTATCTAGTGCATAAAACATTCTTGATTATTTTGCATATTTTATTCTACTATACTTGTTCTTAGGGAACATCTATATGCTTTGCATCTTCTCTAATCTGTTCATGCATCTGTCCATTCATCAATCTACGATTCAAACCCCTTAACTTTTTTTTTGTTCTGTAACTCTAGTTGATCCTTAGAATCGAATTCCTTCAATGTGGGATGATATCTTTTAAAACTACATCGCAACTTTATACTTGCAGTTATCATCATTTTTCTATTTGATAAGCGGTACTGACAACACATGTTCTTATTTAGAACTTTTATATTACTAGTAGAAAAGTGGCGAACAAAAAGAATACAAATTGAAAAAAGTAATTAAGAATGAGAATTCTATTGTATAACAAATTTGGAAGATGAACCAAAACAATATCCAACATGTCGATGAGGATAGTGAAAATGATGACATGGACGAAAATTGAATTAGAAAAATTAACCTAACCATGAATTATAATATTGTAATATTTCTCAATTATATAGTTAGTAGTGCGATTCTATTGCACAACAAATTTGGGAGATGAACCAAAGCAAGATCCAACATATCGATGAGGATAATGAAAATGATAACATGAATGTAGATTAAATTAGAAAAATTTACCTAACCATGAATTACAATATTGTAATATTTCTCAATTATATTTTAATGAGTATGTTTTTTAATACTTTATAATTTAATTATTTTGTCTATTTATTTGTTATCAAACAAAGTTATTCGTTATTAACGATAATCAATTTTAACATTTTATTAATAATATTCTAAATAATTTTTATTACTTACTATTATTTTATTTATAACTAATATTTTTTGTTTTATTTTCTAATTCTAATAATATATATATATTTATAACTACTTTAATTATATATTTATAATTACTTTAATTATATAAATTGAAACTGAACTGAAATTGAAACTGAATTGAAACTGAACTGAAACTTAACTGAAACTGAACTGGAACTGAATTAAAACTAAACTGAATGGGCTGTTGAATAAGTTGAAAAGAACAGAGCCTAAGCTCTTCGTCGTCACCTTGGACCACTCGGTCAATGAATGGTGTAGTCACCTTTCGCTGGACGTAGCAACTGATTGGAACAATCTTGCTCAAGCTATGATGGGCATTATGGTTTCAACACTCAAATGGAAACCACAATGCAAAATTTGGAGGCTATAAGGCAAGAGCAGGGCGAGAGCTTCAAATCTTACTATGGGCGTTGGATGGCCACATAAGTCAAGCTTCAGGCTCGCTTAACTCTACCGGAGATGATAACCAAGCTTCTAGATGGCACAATGTCATCATACAGATTAAGTTTGGGTTGGATATCTTTTCAAGCTATCAAGAAGTGTTTGAGAAGGTGGATAGGATGGAGCACTTGGAATCCATGGACAAACCTGCCAAAGGGCGCTAATACGAGAAGATGATTGCTAGATGATGTAATAAATTAGCTTGTTGCAGCTTTGCCTATGAGGCTTTTGAACTTTTTTTGAATAAATTGAAATTTTTTTCCTTGCTTGATATTCTATTGATTGACATCACACATTCTCATAAACATATACATAATATTTTTAGCACATGTGACGCGTCATGTTATGAAATTAATTTGGGTATAAATGAATCCCCTACAATTGTAATGAATTCAAATGATTTGACTCTTAATGGAAAGTGGGAGATAAACACAAGTACTTAGACAATGCATGATAGCATTTACCTCATCCTATAAAGATGTAAGATTGACAGAAAGATCTCCAAGCACAAAACATCCACTGACTATTAAGTCAATCAAGCAAAGGTCAAAGTGACCGAAGCTAGAATGGAACGAAGCACGAAACATGCACTGACTATTAAATCAGTCAAGCAAAGCTCAAAATGATCGAAGCCAAAATAAGACCGAAATGTCAATAAAGCAAATTGAAGTTAAACGACCGGCGAAGTGTCAAAGATACAAAGAAGGGGTCAGATTGTTGAGCACATCAATAACTCCATCGCACGGCTCACCACCATTTGTGAGGCAATCGTTACACCATTGAAGAAATATCATTGAAGATAAACTGTTCACCATCAATGGAATCAAGCTATCGGATCTGATCCACGATAAATCACCTATCATCGGAAAACAATTGAATTCATAAGGAAACATTGATGATCAAGCACCAATACTCATCATTGCATACACCTCAAGCTTGCAAAGCAGCATGAGCACCAACCAATCAATTAGAAACGTTGAACGAAATAACAATTTAAGTCGTGGACATGGACGGTAACCAATCTATTAGTCAAGTTAACCAAAACTGGCACAATTGCTATCACGCATAGGTGAAAGAAATAAATCGGTAAAAAGTAGTACCAATAAAAAATAAATCTGTAATTAGCCTATCAATTAGCACTATGCTAGTTGAGCAAAAATTAGGGCCCATTTTCCAAACAGAAAAAGAATAGTCCGTTGAGTTGAAAACCCGAAATGGGCGGCTTAGGCAAAACTTAGGATATTGATAGAAACGCAAACACATTGGTTAGAAAACATGAAAGGACTAATCGATGGTAGGAATCAAATCATTTGAAATATTTATACCCTTATTAAGTTGATCAATGAATTTTCATTATTGCTGAATCTTTATGCATATGTTTATCTTGATTGCATGCATGCCAATTGTGAGCACGGGATTTTGTACCAGCTCACGCGTTCAATGATGACGGCTTTTCGGGAAATTTATCCTCGAATCACACGATTTTCGACCATCCGACGATTTATTTAACCAAAAAAAAAAAA
>CATIWQ010068165.1:0-25051 GCA_949673415.1 Euphorbia schlechtendalii | reverse complement strand
CGAACCGAAATTTTTTTGGTATAAATTCGGTTATCCGAACCAAAACCGAATTAACCGAATTTGGTTATCCGAACCGAAATTGTTTCTATTTTCCATTTTCATATACTAGTTGAATTTCCTTTTCTATTAAGCATAATACACAAAATTATTTATCGATCATATATTTTTAATCTTTTTTTTATTTACCTTAACTTCTTTTTATTATAAATCTAATCGTTTCAAGTTATCTTGTATATATATTAATCGAACTAATAATTAATATCATTATTTTTAGATTAAAGCACAAGAAGAGGCAAGAATTTTTAGATTATTAAATTTAATCGAGACTCAAACAAGGTGAACTACTTTGGATATCGATAAAAGATCTTAGATTCCCTAGTTACTTCCGAAATTTACTTGATGAATGGATTTTATTTCTTTGCACCATTTGTTAAAAAAAATTAGAAATGAGCCCAGTAGATTTTGTATTAGGTGTCCATTAGGATTTATAGTTATTTAACTATTCGGTTTGGTTCAGTTTTCAGTTGATTTTGTCTTTTAAATCTAAACTAAACCGAATACCGAATTACATAATTCGGTAAAATCCGAATCCGAACTGAATACCGAAATACCAAACCGAATACCGAATTACATAATTCGGTAAAATCCGAATCCAAACCGATAACCGAAACACCGAACCGAATTGTGTATTTCGGTTCGGTTCGGTTCGGTAATTCGGTTTTTACCGAATTATGCACAGCCCTATGTATAGGCCGTGAGCGACATATTAATGGTATTTGATAATACAAACTACGGAATCACCTCACGCGGAAAAAAACACTCCATACAATTTATACTATGTGTGCTGATGTGGTTAGAGTAATGTCAATTCATGCTTATTAATCACGCATAGTAAAAACTTTATAAAAATTATTTTTTGCACGCCAAAAAGCCAATTCATTCTCCCATTTAAAAGTACAATTTATACTTAGTACTGTTGATCTACTGGCAAATAGCTGGAAATCTTATCTTTAAAATATAAAAATACAACTAAAAGAATTCGGCATTTGACGGTAATGGTGATATAGCCAGATAATGTAATTTTGATTTTAAGCCTTGCGAGATTTCATTAGTACAAAATAATTTAAATTAATTGTAGCGGGTACAACAAATGGAGCTGTTAGGATTCGAACCCTCGACTTTTAGATCTAAACTGGCTCTGATACCATGTCAAGCAACTGTTTGATAAAAAAACTTTAGTTGATAGGTAAGCCTCAATCGTAATATTTATATTATTAATGATAAAAAGGTTACGTGACTACGTACGTAGGTGAAACCGAAGAGTCACCTCCTTAACACTAAACCAAGCACCATTTGCTTTCATAGGTAGATATGAAGGTACTTAGTTTTTTTAAACAAAAAAGATTTGAAGGTACATAGAGTAGCATTATGGATACTTTTAGTTCTTAGTGAATGGACACTCATATGTACTTCTATTTGATATAGTTAAATCCCATGATCCAAGATTCTTGTATTCCATAAAAGTTAGGGTTTTGTTTTGGAGGATAACCATTAAAAATATAAAATTATGTGAAATTAGTTTCTATCATTTTCAACCTATAAGTAAACGAACTTTGAGTTCAAATTTATAACCATGTAATACTAATTTGAATTGAATTTATTTCATTATGTATTTATAGTTATACAATATTGTTGAACTCATTTGAACTGCATAGGAAATAAGTTGATGTGACACAACTTAGGTCATGCTCATTTCAACTTCAATTGAACTTAATTTAATTTAACTTAACTAAACTGAACTGAATAAATTAACTTATTCGGTTTAGATTTATAACTGTGCATAGCTGAACTGAACTGAACTTAACTTAACTGAATTTAACTGAGCTGAACTAAACTTAATTGAATTGTAGTTGAAGAGAACAAGGCCATGCAATTTGGGTGTTGATTGTCCAGTAACAAGGACAATCTATTAACATACGATGCCAAGTAGGGTAAATGAGATACTGCCTAGGCCTAGGTTTTGTAGGCCTCTCCCTAATTGCGTTAAAGTTTCTCTCATTAAAAATATTGTGGAAGTGAAACTCCACAAATAAATAGAAAAGATTAAAACAATAAAGCCACACTTACTAGTTAAAACAGTCAATTAGTTTTAAAATTAGTTGTCGTCGTCTGTCAATATTGTATACTGATTTTGCTTGCTAATTTTTTCATCGAAAGTAGAAAAAAGGTCTTTTGTTAATTTGTTTCACTGTGTTTTTTAATATTAAAAAACGGTAACTAAATGCGGCACTTTCCTAAAAAATGTATCAATAATAATTTATAATTACTTTACAATATTGATAGTTTGATGGTCTCATTCTATTTTTTACTTCAGTTTCTTATAACAATAGGCTTAGTCTAATAAAAAAAAGAACAACGACAATAACAATGGGGTCTTCATTTTGGTGCAACTCTAGACACAAGCTAGTCTGCCTCTGAGATCGGCACTTTGTAAAATGAGAAAGAAAGGGTAATCCAATACAAGTTAAAATATTTTCGTTTGTTTTCTAATTTCCATTCTAATACAATTTTTTCTTAATGCATGTATGAATCTCTTAGTTGCTGAGAGGTTGCTAGTAGTTAACCGAACTTGATCTAAAAAATTAACTGTACACTTGAATTACCAAGGTGACTTCATAGTTCTCCCATCTTTCAAAATGTACCTTACTATATTCTTTGAACGTCACATATCAACTTTTGATTTAGATACATGAAATATCTTTTAAGAAATATCTTTTTTTTCATTTTGAAAAACATCTTTTAAGAAATATCTATTCTATCTAGTTACATTTTATTCGATTCTGAAAACCAAACAACAGAAACAAATTATGAAAGATCGATCAATAAAACTGTAAGCCATTCAAATGATTGAAAGTGACTCTTGGGTTTTTTTTTCCAACACTAGTTATTAAGATATGAAGACTGATCCACTCAATCAAATTATCTCATATAAATAGGTGAAAATCACATTATATCCTAGCCTATAAAGAATTTGACTTTCAACATATATAGAATTACAGATAAATAAATAAATAAGGAGTCAAACTAAGTAATTAAGGTAAAGAGATTAAAAACCATCACAATTCCGAATAAATCGGCACTAAAGCTCATTAACCACCTTATACGGCTTTCTTTCACATTTCCAGCAAATTTCATCTTTGTTGTTCCACTTATCGTGCCTGAGTTTATGCCTCATTGCCTCTCAAATCAGGGAAAATATATAGAGGACTGGATCAACTCAAGCAGTAAGCTTTCTTGTCAAATGACACTAATGCCAGTTGAAAATAAATTCTTCTATGATCTTGCATTTATAGGAAATGATTCCGAATCAGTAATTTCTTTCAAATTAGCTCATTCAACTTATTCCACTTAGACCCTGTTCTCTTCAACTTCTGAAAGCTGAACCGAACTAAACTTAACTGAACTTAACTGATTTGAACTTAGTTTAGTGTAAATTTATAACTACACATAGCTGAACTTAACCGAATTGAACTTAACTTAACTGAACTAAACTAAATTGAACTTAACAGATCTTCACTGAATTGAACTTAATTGAATTGTAGTTGAAGAGAACATGGTCTTACTATCCTCCTAAATTTTAACTTATTCCTATCCACCTTCTCAACTTAATTAAAGTGTACTAAATTTCCCTTTAACGTTACGTGTCAACTTCTTGTTATCGAAATAAAAATAAAGAAAATGACATTTTTGAAAAGTTAAACAAATAAAAAATTGATATGCGATGTTTAGAGTCGAATTGATGCCCATTTTAAAGTTAAGGAGGATACTATGACATTTTCAAAGTTTAAGAAAACATTAGGCGAAATGAGAGAAATTAATGGAATTATTTACTCAGTAAGCCTTTCAAATTAAATTCATGAATGTTCAATCATGTTGGATATAATTTAGGGCATGTGGCGTTGTTTTCCATGACTTCAAAACTGCTTTTCTCGTTATTTTTGGGGAAGCAAATGATGGGGTATAGGGATAGCAACCCCAATAAGTGAGAACTTAATAGACTCTTAAATATTGAAGCAAAATTCCATCTCTAACAAATCATTGAATGATTTTAACAACGATAAAACATGTAATTAAAGAGCAGAAGGGCAAAAATCGAATGCTTCAGTACAGTGAATTTGAAAGGTTAATGGTTAGGCAACTAACTCCCTATTCCAAAGGTGCAAACGTATACTAAGATTATTTTAGTAGGGGCAATGGGGTTAAGAAATAATATCATGAAAATCACGGTAAGTATATAATATCTCATGAAAATAGTAGAATACATGTTGATAGGCAACGGTTTTTTTTTTTCAGAAATAAGGTAATATTTTTTCAATTTTATTAATTATGATATTTGAACCCACACTCCGTATTTCTTGAATTTTTCAAAGGTGGCAGTCACTATATCAAAGCCTAGTGGTTGATACGCCCATTTGGCAGCATCATAAAAAGCTCTTTTTCTTGTTTTATTCTTCAAAAGGAAAAGGAGACTATTAAAGTGTTTGGTTAGACATAAAAGGATGTAAAATTTGTTTTTTTTTGAAGGAAATCATCACCTTTTCCAAACCACAACAAAATTCAAATTTTCAAAAAGTCATTTTGAGGTTTCAATTAATTTTATTTAAAATAATCTTAAATTATTTATTTTTTATTTTAATTTAAAATATGTCCATTTTGATCATTTAACATTTCAAATAGTAACCATAAATCATTTTTTATCAAATACTAAATACATTTAGTTGGATTAATAATGACAAAATTAAAATAAATATAAATCATCTTCAATCCCGGTTTTTGGATGTGGAGGTGCCAAACTTGTGGTCTTACTTATCTCGTACAGTTTTCTAGACTTTACCTGATAAGTTGAGTCGTGTTAGGCACTGTTCTTAAAGGATACTTGGTAGTTCTTTCCAGGATTAAACTTCTTCACTCTTGACTTCAAAGTAGAAACAGGAACAGAGATGCAATACCATATTCAGAAAACTCAAAGGGGACTCTTTATACTTCAATCACACAAAACTCAGCTCAAACATTAGAATAGAAAATAAAAGTTTTGTGCTTCTCTAAAAATGTCACACATGCACCAAAGGAAAAATGATCAACCATTTATATGTTTTTTTAGCAATATGGCAGAAATATTCTAGCTCATTTTAATACAAAATGTATATGGTTAATGTTTCTGTAATAGAACTCATTAATTAGAAAAATAAAGAATATCTTTTAAGGCATATCTAAATTAGATATAGTTAAAGCTAATTAAACGTATATAACTTTAATGTAATTAAAATAAATTAAAAGATAAAACAGTTATAAGACTAGCCATTCAACTGATTTTAATTTTGTACTCATTACTACATATTTATAAGAATATGTAACATCAATCAAAAGATCATAATAACTAGTAAAAAAGTAATATTATAAACTAGTAAAAATAATTTTCTCAATAAAATTATTTACTAGTATCAAAAATATTCTTTTGAAATTATAATAAGCCATAATAGTAAACTGCAATAGCAAACAATAACAATAACTGTAACATATATGATTATTATATGTAAATTGCAAAACTATTTTTTTAAAAAGTTACTTAATCCTGCATTAGTAAATTTAGAAAATTCCGCATTCTAAATTCAATCTACAAATCATTTTCTGCCTTCATATCAAAGGAAGTATTAGTAACGGTTTCTCGCAAGTCCCAATCGAAGTAATATAATTCATCCTGGAAGATGATGATTTTCTAGGGTATTGGGGTCCACATCAAGATAGAGTTCTTCTACCGAAAGACTCTACCGTTAAGTTGGTAGTGAAAGCTGGAATAGAATTCATCTCACGCATAAAGGCCGTTTAGTGAGTTTCTTTGGAATCGATGCTGCATCTCAATCGACAATGGCTGCTTCCCTCTCTGTTCTCATTCGGAATCCTTGGAGCATTGCCTATTCTTTTGCCGGGACAGCCTAAGATTGTGGTGGGCTGCTCTTCAATGGTTGGGTTTTTCGTTGGTTATGCCTCAATCGGGTTATGATTATCTAATGCTCTGGCGTTCTTACTTCAAGCGTGACATATACCGTGATTTTGGCACTTCACTATGGTTTATTTTTTCGTGGAATATATGGAATAGATGCAACAAATGGGTATTCGAAGATGCGACGTATGTTGGCTATATTTTCGTGGGAAGCATTCATCTATGTTGGTTTATTTTTAACTCTCACAAGCGTAGTGTATGTTTTTCAGTCTTGGACTTGTTTACAAACCCGAGTTTACTTCTTACCTTGTAAAACAAACTTTATGGTTCTTATTTTGAGAACCATTTTTATTTAATGAAAAGAGGGGTGAGTATTTTGTAGACAAACGGATACATCAATCTAGTTAGGACATCTCCCTGAAATTTTCATCAATTCCAATTCTTTTTCCATTGGAGGGGCATAATGTTCCTCCAGGCCTTTTTTAAAAAAAAGGCTGTTTCGGGAATTTCCGAGGTCATGAGCAAAATTAAAATGTAAGCTTTTGCAGAATGCAAGTATTTAAAAATAATTCATCTCCTGCTTTTATATTTCAGGGATAAAGAAACAAAAATATTCTAATACTTTGTATACATATTTAAATACTGATTCAAGTTTCTTCACAATAATTGTCAGTTGTCTGCATCAACATAGAAGAAATTATAAAATTTTTTCTGATACATAATTTTGTAATTTCTGGTGATGAAGGGCAAAAAGTTCGAAGACATTATAATGTTGTTCATTGGTTCTTCGATCATGGCCATGTCACTATGGGATTGAACTTGAATTTAAAGGTTCTTATTCCGAAGAAGAAAAATGGGATGCTTTCTGACGACTACCGACCCATTGTAAAGAGCAATTTTTATTACAAGATAATCACCAAAGTTATGGTAGATAGACTTTCTACTTTGGCTGCCCGTATTGTCTCTAAATCGCAAATTGGGTTTGTTAAAGGCCGTAGTATACATCATTGCATATCGATAGCTTCGGAGGGAGTTAATGTTTTGAATAAAGAAAAGCTATGGGGGCAGTTTAGCTTTAAAGATTGACATTCGAAAAGCTTTTGACATTAATGTTTTGAATAAAGAAAAGCTATGGGGGTAGTTTAGCTTTAAAGATTGATATTCGAAAAGCTTTTGACATGATGAGTTTGTTGGATTATGAACTCGATCAAACTAAGAAAAAATCCAAACTAATTTGAAGGCTATTAACTACAACCAATTTGAAGGCCATTAAATTCAACCAAATAAGTTGGCTATTTATTATTTAAGTTGGTAGTTATGGTTAGATGGATGTTGTGGTTAGTAAATGTGTTAGTTGAAAGTTATCTACTTCACCTATAAATAGGTGAGTTGTTTATCATTAAGTAGAAGTAAGAACTTCTTAAGAGAGAAAAGAAAAAAAAATAAGAGCAATTTGTAGTGTTGTATTTGAGTGTTTTTGTAATATTTTCTTTGAGTTTAATCAAAGTTATTTTGAGTGTAATATTTCCAATAAAGTGGTATTAAAACCATATTCAAAGCTCAATTTCGCTTCCGAAAAAATAAATTTCGAGTGAAAAAAAAAATCAAGTTCTAAGAAATTTGGAGTTTGCAAGGGAATAAAATTCCGTTGATATTTCCTTGCTAAATCCATCAGAAAATCTACGGTTGCAAGGGAAAGCAATCTCTTGCAGAATCCGTCAGAAGGCTTTAGAATAGCACATAGTGTCGCAAAAGACTCCAAAAACAGTCGCAATAGCCCTTGTATGCCCAAAAAAGCTATTTGAGATCGTTCCATGTTCCAACACTCAGCTGCAACAACTTTGACAATTAAAGTTTAAGATGAAGGCTCTTCTCAGTGCGCATGATGTTTGGGACGTTGTAGAAAAAGGCTTCAATGAACCAGAAAATGAAGCCAGTCTTACATCCGATCAAGCAACAAGTTTGAAGGATTCTCTAAAGAGAGATAAGAAAGCTCTCTTCCTAATCTTTAATGATGATGGTTTTGAGAAGATCTCAAATGCAACATCGACCAAGAAAGCGTGGGAGAAGTGGCAAACGTCATACAAAGGAGTTGAAAGAGAAAAAGGTGCGTCTCCAAATTTTAAGAGGTGAGTTTGAATCCTTACACATGAAAGCGTCCGAGTCCATTTCAGATTATTTTTCAAGAGTAGTAGAATGTCTCTAATCAATTAAAGAGAAACAGTGAGAAGATAGAAGATGTGAGGGTCATAGAAAATATACTCCAATCATTGGATCCTAAATTTGAGCATATAATGGTGATGATTGAAGAAACCAAAGACTTGGAGGAGGTGAGGATTGAGGAACTCCAAGGATCACTACAAGCCTACGAAGAAAAACACAAGAAGAATAAAGGGATCGCTAAACAACTCCCTTAAGCTACAACTCAAGGATACGAATAAAATCCATGATAATGGTAGAAGTCAACATGGAAGAAGCCGAGGCAGAGGTAGAGGTTAAAGCTGTGGACAAGGGTGATAGCCGTGGTCATGGACGAAGTTGCAATATTAATAACAATTTCAATGTATAAGAACAAAGAAAGCTCCACTCGTGATCGAGGAAGAGGCAATGCAAATGCGAGGTAATGACAAATCTCAAGTCCAATTTACAATTGCCAAAAGTTTAGACACTATGTTACAGTAAGAAACAAAACTGCTAGCATAAAACAGTAGTAATGAACACCAGGATAACACATGGTATCTTGACACCAGTGCAAGTAATCACATGTGTAGAAGAAGAAGCTTGTTTGTGAAACCTAATGAAGCAATAAGTGGCGCTGTCTCATTTGGAGATGATACCAAAATATCCGTGAAGGGGAAAGGTAACATCTTCTCTCGTGCTAAAGATGGTAGCCCCTAATTAATTTCAAATGTTTAATGAAATGCAACATCCTTAGTCTGGGCCAAATCTTAGAAAAATGCTATGGTATGCATATGAAATATTGTAGTCTTTTTATAAGAGATGGCAATAGAGATCTTATTGTTAAAGTTCAAATGTCAAAGAACATAATGTTTCCTTTGAATATTCAAAATGATGTTGCGAGGTGTCTAAAGGCTTGCTATAAACACTCATCGTGGCTATGGCATCTTCGATTTGGCCATCTCAATTTTGGAGGAGTGGAGCTGTTATAAAGAAAGGAATAGTTAGAGGTCTACCATGCATCAATCATCCTAATCAATTGTGCAAAAGATGTCTACAAGGGAAACAATTCAGAAAAAGTTTTCCAAAAGGAGTCAGCCTCTAGAGCCAAGAAGCCATTAGAGCTCATCCATACCGACTTCTGCGGTCCAATCAAGCCAAGCTCTTGCTAATAATATTTACTTTCTTCTCTTCATTGATGATTATTCAAGAAAAACATGCACATTTCTTGAAGTAAAAATCAGAAGTGTTCGAAGCATTCAAGAAGTTCAAAGCAGCCGTGGAAAACGAAAGTGGTCTTAAGATCAAAGCCATGAGATCTGATAGAGGAGAGAATTCACATTCAAGGAATTCAACGAGTTCTGTGAAGCAAATGGAATCCTTCGTCCCTTGACAATTCTCAGATCCCCCAATAATTTGTTTGAAATTTATATTATTATTATTATTATTATTATTATTATTATTATTATTATTATTATTTCTATTATTGTTTAATAATATAAGTTTGTTGAATGAACTTATTATGTTATATGACTTTATAAGAATTGTATAGTAGTTCTTATATGTTAATAAAACTAATAATTGTTAATATAATAGTTTAGTGATATTACTGTTCAAATGTTTTTTGTAATTTGATTATATGTGATCCATACACGTGTTGTATACTTGTATACTATATATTTTATAATTATAATCGTGGTGATTTCATTATTTGAATTTGATGGATATTTGTTAGTTTTGTTTTAATAAGAGTAATTGAATTCTAAAAATAATATATAGTTTCTTTAGGAAAATGGGGAAGATAATTTATTAATACATGGCATCTTGAATGTGTATCTGAATACTTGGAATTGTTATTGATTGTATGATGGTGGCTGGCTGATATATCTGAGAATGATATAGCTTTCCAAATCGATAAATCTTTTCAACCTCTAGTGCAGAAGCGTATTCCAAATAAATTTTGCTCTAATCAGAGTTGGTGACATTTTGAGTTATCATGGATGAAGTAAGAAACAATGACATCTTTAATTAAATATATTTACGTAAAATTGAGACATATTCTAATATATAGTAAATAAAAATAATATTATATTTTAATTTATTCATTTATAATGAATAAGTTAATAAATTTTTATAAAAATTATATGCACGTATGGAAATAATATAAATTCGGGCTCTCTTTGATCGTGAGCTCTAGGTCATTGCACACTTTGCCTATGTTCAGATTCGGCCATGGTTGCAATAAATGCAACACAAGCATCTTTCCAACTTGCAAAAGTATACCAGTTAGCCCCCTATGAATGCTACGTGTCAGTTTTTGCTTAAATTTTCAACTATCATTTTTCTTTTTTTTTTCCCTTAATCCAAATGTTGACATATATAACGTTTAAGGGAGTAAATCAGTGTACTTTATGAATGTTGAAGGGGTTAACGAGTACCTTTTGAAATATTTAGAGGGTAGTAGGCAATTAAGGCCCATTTCATGGGGTTGGAGATGAGTTTAGCCAATTACTTATAAACTAAACTATTAAAATTTAAGTTACACGTTAGGATTTTCTAAATTTTAATATTACAGTTTAGAGTAAATAAGGTTGAATTAAAGCTTTCATTTCAAAGCGAACGATATGGATTAAAAAAGCATGTTTTACTCTCTCCTCCTTTTGTTTTGAATTGAACAGACACTGGAACCGGACTCAAATCTTGTAAAAATGAATTAAAAAGAAAAATCCTATGAACAAAAGTAAATAATAATAATAATAATAATAATAATAATAATAATAATGATGATGATGATGATGATGATGATGATGATGATGATGATGATGATGATGACAAACAAAGCAAAAAATGTAAGACACATATGTCCATCAAACCTCAAAAATAATCTCCTAATTAAGAAGAATATTTATCAAGTTTTGTTTGATCTCGTTGAATTTGCTCTTTAGTAGCCACAATTAAATTCTTCTTATTTTTTGAAAAGGCTTCCAAGAAGAAGGCGTTGAAGGTGACTTTGCACCTCTACCTCCCGAATCAGCAATCTGTTGGAGTTGAATGATAATCCTCGGTTGTTGTCTATGTTTCCTCTTTAACAGTTCAGTAGGGATAGTCCAAGCAAGTGTTCCTGGTTGGTGTCTTCAGGGATGAGCTAGCGTTCCCGAATTGTAATGTTCCTTGTTGCACTATTTTCAAGTAATTCTGATTTCATTCGCCCCGTCACTTGAAACAAAGCGATCGACCCAAGACATTGTCTCCTTTCCCTCTTTCTGAGTTGCAGCTGGAGTTGGACTCACACGCAGAACAACCCTGTCCTTAAACACTGCCGAATTTTGGTTATTCCTCTCTAGTTGAGAATTCGAAGTAGCAAATTGAGGTGGTATCTTTGATTCCAATCCACACTGTTGCTCTTGTTGAGTCTTAGGAGACTGTTCTTGTGAATTCTGTTAATTAGGTTGCCCATCAGAGTGATCGTTAACCCCATTTCGAACTCTAGTTCCTTGACTATAATTGATGGCTTAGACTTTTCTCTCCAAGCTTTATTCACGGTACTCAACCGAGAGAATCTTTGTCAAAGGAATTGCTTGCGGAGTCTTTGTCTTCAAAGACGTATTCTTTTTGTAGCTCAAAATGTCAAGCATGGATTACAAATGAAGGCATGTTTCCATATTCAATGCTTACCCAATACTTATTGTCATCAGTATCAACTCTGGACATAATCCATTAACGGTTTTGTACGGTCACAGTGCCCGAATTCTCCGTCAACCGTATTCTTATCAAATCGAATAAAAATACAACCACCTCTAGCAATGTTCGCTAGAATCCTCTTGTCCTGAAATTCCCACGGAAGATTGATGAGACGAATCCAAAGCCTGACATGTCATTTTCTTGTGCGTGGTTGGATCGAACCCTGGTTTTTAAGTAGAAAATCGAATAATACCAAAGTTTGAGATTCTGATTACCTTTATTCCATTGCAGTTGCAAGGCTTTTGTAGAAGGCATAATGAAATGGTAGCATGCCCTACCAATCGAAATCATCTTCCAGTTCATTAATCGACCCCATATTGAGTTCAATTTTACCTTCGAATCAGCATGACGCCATGGGGTTTCTACCTTTGCCAAGGTCACACGGACAATATCCGAGAATTTGCAGGAATTAATCCTTTTCTCACAAACTGATTGTGGTATTTTTATTTGCTTTATACCCACTGCCAGCATTCATTACTCTCTCTTCTATAGACTACTTTACAATAAAATTCTCGTGCATGTTATTAGCATCGATTTTCCTAATAATTCCTTCCAGCGACGGAGCTCAATTCCTATTCATTCTCATACCTAAACTTTTTATTGTATTCAAACTAAAAAAATTTAAACTCTTCAATTCGTGATTAAATAATAATATTAGTATTATTATTATTATTATTATTATTATTATTATTATTATTATTATTATAAAAAGGTCAAATGCATCAACAGCTCCCTCACCTTTCACCAATCCACTTACTGCCCCCTATCCTTTCAAAAGGATCCCGTAGCTCCCCATCATTTCAAAAAGTGCACTTCCTAGCTCCCTCCAACTGATGTGGCATGCGTTGACTTAGGCAGCGAGTGTTGACTTTTTTCATCTTCTTCCTTTGAAATTTTTGCAAATTTTGAGGTTTTTACTTTACATATTTTTTATTTCATCAAATTGATGAGATTTTTAATAACTTTTTCGATAAAGATTGTTCATTTTTTCACCAAGGGACTTAGAGAAGCAAAGTTTAGTAAGTTTCATTAAGTTTTGAAGATTCGGTGTTTTTTCGGAAAATTTTCCCGAAAAACTCATGCATTTCCAAGGAAAACTCATGAATGTTCCGGAAAACTCACGAATTTTCCCCGAAAACTCTCTGGAAAAAAAATTGAATTACCTCTTTACTTTTCTTTTCACTTCCTTTCTTATCCTCCCAAAAAAAAAACAAAAAACAAAACAATTCAAATGACATTTATACACTATTCCAAATCTATATAGGTTTGATGATAAATTTGATGTTTTGATTTGGTTTTGAGAAAAGACATGGATTGATGAAGAAGATGATAGAAATGTAAATTAGAAAAATTAAAGAGTTTTAATGAAATTGTTTTGGGGACTTTTTTTTATAACTTTTACCATCCATGCCACGTGTCAATCTACTATTGAGTTGACTTTTCAACCTTTTGCCATTTATAGGCGAGTGTATCTCACTCTCCGAGCTGAAAGTGGTTTAGTCTGGTTGAGGGAGTTGGGAGGTGTACTTTTTCAAAGGAGATGGAGCTACGGGGTTCTTTTGAAAGGATAGGAGGTAATAAGTGGATCAGGGAAATGTGAAGGAGCTATTGGTGCATTTGACCTTATAAAAACGATCTCTGTGTATTGAACACTTATTATTAGAGCGTTGGCTGAAAAATTCAGCCTCAATATTGCAAGTTAGAAGAAAAAATCATGCAAAAGAAGAAAAAAAAATGGAAAAAAGGAAGATTAATGCAAAACAACACAAAATGCTAACATAAAGCATAACAACGAATCCAACAACCAACAAAGCAAGAATTAAAAGGAAGGGAAGTACATGTCGGATTTTCTGTGCAAGCTAATATTAGTTAAAATAGGAGCCGAAAACCAACAAGTGTGAAGATTTTGACACATGTGAAGAATCATGACAATATTGAGTACAGGTAGATGGAGTGAGCAGATACTTAAACATTAGCATAGTTAGAAGAAAGGACCAGAAATTTGAATCAGTTCCCAGCATCAATTCGTTATGTCACAAACAGAACAGACCAACTAGGCAACTACTAGTACTTTGTAGTTGTACCATTTGAGAGTAATTTGTACCAACTAAGCATTTTAACTTTACTATTTCTTATTAATTAGCATGCTTGCAAGTATCACCCTGTCCCTAATATGTTGGCTTCAACATTAATCTCTACTATATTTGCAGCACTCAGCATGTTTTTTAGCTTTCATGACTTCTGAAAATCTAGCAAAACTTATAAATATCATGCACATAAAGATTAATAGACACTATGCCTGCAAATGGCTAGTAATAATCTGATGTTACAAAACTAAAGCTTCCTTGCTTTATCGAAATTGTTTAACTGTCAACTAGTGGATATTCCGGCTACCATGTTTCCTATACTAGTCATTCTACTTACAGATATGGATTCTCTAAACTATCTTAAGAAGGTCAATATCTATTGAACTCTCATATGTTGATTTTCTAGTGAAATTGTTGACTGTTGTATGTTGAAATGTATTTTTTATACTTGTACTCTACTTTCAATACGCATGAAATTAAGATTTTGTCACTTGCAATTTTTTTACTTGAGGAATTGAAATGCATATATATTGAGTTTTGTCTCCTGTAGGGAACTGTCTTTCGAGGTTATAAAGGTCGATCCTCCTACACCAACATCATTTTAAGGTGTGTCCTTTGACAGCTTTTGATGTAAACATTACTATTACTTATTTGATCTTAACTCTTATAAGTATGACTGATTTTCTTATATTCTCAATATATCTTCATACACTTTGGTAATTTATGATAGTATAAACTATTTTTCTTCTAATGTATCTATAGAGAATACTTTAATATATAGGTGCCCCTAGATTTTAAAATGTAATTGCTAAATTCAAGTAGATAAATCGTATCAACTTCCCTATAAGCTCTCCAACATTTGATCAAACGTTGGAGAGCTTATAGGGGAGTTGCAGAGGACGGAGAGGAGAAGAAAAGGGATTCCAATAAAAGGTAGCCGAGTTTAAACAAACCCTAAAAGATACACAAAGAACTTATATAATTCTACATAATGGGCCACCAAAAACAAATGGACTTATTACAGAACCGGGCTTATAACAATGCTTACTAAAACACTGAATTTAAACTTGGGCAATAATGGACATTTATAATACAAAGCCATTCTAATCCAAACATTCTCCATTTTGGCCATTATGCTTTCTCAACAAAGCTTTCTTCAATCTTGAATTAGGGGTAATCACCAATCTCAGGACATGGTGGCACCATTTGACATAGAGTCAAATGATACAACACCAATCTTCACAAGTGCAGCCTGAAATTTATCAACAGAAACCAGCTTAGTGAAAATATCAACAGGGTGCATACTTGTATGTATTTTATTCACAGAAACAGAACCACTGGCCACAATATCTCGCACAAAATGCAATTTAATGTCTATATGCTTGGTTCTCTCATGAAAAACAACATTATTGCATAAATGTATAGCTAATTGAGAATCATAGTTCACTTCAACTAAGCTAGGATTAATTCCAAGTTCAGAAACTATGCCTTTTAACCAAAGTGACTCTTTAATAGCCTAAGTTAATGCAATATACCCAGCTTCAGTGGTTGAAAAAGCAACTACATGCTGCAAGCATGATTTCCAACTAATAAGGTTGTTCCCTACTTTGAGGCAATGGCTTGATGTAGACTTCTCTTATCTAGACCAGCTGCATAATCCTAGTCATAGTAGCTAGCAACAGACACATCCTTATTACTATGTGATTTATAGGTTAAACACAAATCGGAGCTACCTTTAAGATATCTTGAAAGCCATTTAACAGCAGACCAGTGAGATTTATTTGGGTTACTCATGTATCTACTGATCAAGCTAACAAGATAACCAATATTTGGCCTAGAGTACACCATGCAGTACATAAAGGAGCCTAGAACATTTTGATAGGGAATTCTAGACATGAATTATGATTCTTCTCTATCTAAGTTTGTAGTAGCAGAAAGTTTAAATTGTGCACCAATGAGAGTGTTAACATATTTATTGCAATCTAACTCAAATTCCTTAGAACTTTTTCAATGCATTCCTTTTGAGTTAATCTTAAACAGCCCTTATTTCTATCTCTAAATATATCAATCCCTAAGATTCTTCTAGCAGCACCTAAGTCTTTCATATCAAATTCAGTACTAAGTTTGATTTTTAGTTTATCAATCTCATTTCTGCTTTTACAAGCTATCAACATAAAAAAAGCAAATAAGATAGTTCTATTATATTTTTCAGCCACCCCATTCTGTTGAGGTGTGTAAACACATGTCCAATGTCTAGCGATTCCATTTTTAAGACAAAAATTATTGAACTTGTTATTGATAAATTCTAAGTCATTATCAGTCCTCAAAACTTTGATTTTAAGTGTTTTAACATTCTCAACCATGGTTTTCCAATCAATACATTTATCAAAAACATCATATTTATTCCTCAAAAAGTATACCCATACCTTTTTAGAGTAATTATCTATGAAACTCACAATATATTGGTTTTCACACATAGACATAGGTACATAGGATGATCCCCAAAGATCACTATGTATATAATCAAGACATTGGTTAGAACTACTCTGAGCTAAGCTGAAACCTTGCTTATGAGATTTTCCTATTATGCAAGTTTCACAAGTCTCTAATGAAACACAGCTAGGTAAATTTAGACTACCTTGCTTTTGCAAGCTTATCAGACCTTTTAGGCCAATGTGGCCAAGTCTTCTATGCCATAGAGCAGCTTTATCACAATGGGTAACATGGTTAACAGTTCCAACATTCACATTTCCAAGAAAGTAATACAAGCCATTAGATAGGATACTACAAAACATCTTGATTATTCCTTATTACAATTAAAACACCATTTTCAGCTTTATAAGAAAGAACTTTCTTATCTAAATGGCTAAGGGATATTAAATTCCTTTTTAACTTTGGAATATGCTTAACATCACTTAATTCAACAATTTTTCCACTTTTACCAATAAGTTTTGTACCTATACCTAGAATGTCACAATGGGAATCATTTCCCATTAAAACCCTTCCTCCACTGAATTCTTCATATTCAGTGAACCATTCCCTCTTTGGGGTCATATGAAAGGTACATCCTAAATCTAAAATCCAGGAATCTAGATTTCTAACATGACTCATAATTAAAGCCTTAATTTCATTATCTTCAGTAGTATTGTTGATAGCATTAGGATTGGTATTATTCCGTTGCTTTAATCTAAGTCTACAAAACCTTCTTATGTGACCCTTTTTATGATAATGAAAACAGGTTACATCTTTATAATTCTTGGTTTTATTAGACTCAGCTTGATTACAACTATCAAAATTGACACTAGGACTAGAATTTTTCTTTTTCCCCTTATTAGACTTCTTATTTTCCCCCTTAGGATTGACATTTAGGACCTCTCGAATTTGACCCTTAGCTTTAGTTTCAATTTTAAGTTCCAATTCCCTTAATCTCAAGGCATCAACAATGTCTTTTACTTCTAATTGTTCGCTACCATATTTTAAAGCATTTTTAACTTCCTTATACATATCAGGTATAGAATTTAGAAGTAACACAGTTTGATTCTCTTTTGAGAATTTTCATCCGCACATTCAAGATCAACAATGAGCTTTTAAAATTCATCCAAATTCTCATCAATGCCTTTTGAGGAATTCATTTTAAAATTGATCAATTTTTCTTTCCAATAAGACACTCTAGCTAGGTCCCTGGTCATGTATAGCTGCTCGAGCTTTAACCAAAGCTTTAGAGAATCATCAGCCTCTCTGACCTACCATATTATAGGGTCAGAAAGATTTAAGAGCATGGTGGAATATGCCAATTCCATCATGTCTTGCTTTTCAACAGGGTTTAAGTCAGCAAGTAAAGAATCTATGCCATGAAGAGCCCTATGACATTTGTTGAACTTAAATAGCTTTCATTTTACATTTTCAAATAGTAAAATCACCATTTCCATCAAACTTTTCAAGACTCACTCTAGTTATAGACATGTTAACACAGCAAGCAGAGATAAGGAAAAACAGCACAAGACTGTCTAAATAAATAACTTTAAAGAAGATTATATACAAATAGAAACCACCTAGTAAAGAGGTTTATACTAGAAAGAAAGAAGAGCAATTCTAATAGAGACTATAACCTAGTTTTTACTATAGGCAGAGATGAATATCAATTATTATTCAAGAACTTTCACAGTTAGAGAAACATATAGAAATTCAGTCAAGTAATTTCACTGGTAAAGTAGGATTTCCTTAAGAAAGATTATCTAATCGTTTAACAGAAGCAAATGACAAGATCAGACATATCAGCACAGATCATATATATCATACTTCTTCAAAGAAAACATTATCTGCTCATCAACAACATGCCAAACTATAATTTCCAATAAGAGAAAGTAAGAGGAAAGGATTTGAGAGTACTTACAGTGGAAGTCTTCTTTTAACAGTGATAATAAGAGAGGAGTTTATAGAATTTTACCTTTACAGCTTTCCTTAGCCAAGAATCCGATGGACATGACAAGTTCCCAATAGAGTTCCAAAGAATCCAGCTAAAAGAAAGAATAGAAAGCTCATAAGAATTCAGAAACAATCACATAGAATCACAAATGAAGAGACATCAACAAAGGCGTTGTGTTATACAGCAGAAGGCAACCTACAAGGTTTATAAAGCAGGAAAACTTGAAGTATCTCAAGATCTAACAAGTTTTATCAGAAATCGCAAATAGAAGAAGTTCTTTAAAGAAACTCGCACATAAGCTTTAGATTGATTTAAAACTCAGTTTCTAAATCAGAAACTCTTTGAAAAAAAAAGATTTTTCAAGAACAATCAATCAGATCAAAGATGTATCATATCACTCAGATACTCAAAAAAACAAAGAATTTCTTATGAACACGATTTACAGATCTATCAAGAACACAAAAACAAGCACCCTGATACTAAATGTAAGGATTATAAACCATAAATGCATAAAGCAAACACAAGAACACATAGATTTTTACTTGGTTCTCTCGGCTTGGACTTACATTACATGCCAAACACTATTATGAGCTAATTCAATGATCCAAGAGAGAAAGCTTTAATAAATTGCTCATCGGTCAAAAGAGAATACAAAGTCTAAAACCCTAGAACTCTAACAAACTCAAAGAAAACTATACAATCACTTAACATCTAAGGAAAGTATAGACTCAAGAAACAATATACAGCACATCGTGCCTTTTTCAGAAGCAGAAAGGGGGTATATATAACCTTGACAGGAAGCAAGTTGCAGATAACCTCCTTGCCCTCTCACCCTCTAAGATTTCGCCACAAACTCCTCAATCTTCAGTCACTTGATTGTAACAAGATTTAATCAAATGTTGGAAAGCGTACTGGGGAGTTGTAAAGATTGGAGAGAAGAAGAAAAGGGATTCCAAAAAGAGGCAGTCGGGTTTAAACAAACCCTAGAAGACAGACGAAGAACTTATATAGTTCTACAGAATGGGCCTTCTAAAACAAATGAGCTTGTTACGGAACAGGGCTTACAACAATGCTTACTAAAACACTGAATTTAAACTTAGGCAATAATGGACATTTAATACAAAGCCATTCCAATCCTAACAGAGGGTGAGTTGTAAAAGAAGCAAGATGTAAATCTGTTTCACGAAAAAGACAAAATTGGAAGATTCCAAACTATTTATATTGACCTAGTTTACTTAACTAATTAATGGTTTTCAAATATTACTAGTTCAATGTTTACACCTTACACGTGCATAATTAAGCATCTTTAGATGGGTTTTATAATGCTGATACCTCAAAACATATTGGTGATTATGCATTGTTTTGGCATTATTATATACCAAACACATGTTTGATTTAAAACTTCAAGTGATTTGATTTTCATTAGTTTTCTTGTTGTCGATTTAATTAAAAGGTACACTTTTGCACTCATAGTACACCTTTTACATTAGACAAGAGATCATGATTTTTACTTACAAAAATTGAAAGCTTTTACCATTACAAAAGATTAATTAGTACTGTAAGTATTAATGACAACAGGTCCACTCTCTTTAGTTGGCTCAATTTCAGATCATGTACATTGCTTTCAATGTTGTGAATGAATTGTCGTGCTAAGTTTTTTCTATAGCTGTTGGTGCTTATGGAACTTGTAGTTTTACATCAATTGGATTAAGAGGTTTTGCTTTCTAGAAAAGATTGTGTACTGTGTACTAAATAAGCTAATTCTCTTATAATTATCAAAGCCAATTACACATACGCCTTCTGAACCAGATTACCTGAAGGTAGGTTTCAATTTGATTGTTAAGTACCAAACTGAATTGACTTGAAATTTGTTGTGATAAAAAGAAGAGATAATATATACTATCAGCATTTGAAACAACAATGTCATCATAAACTAGCGTGGTGACTGGTGAGATTGATTTCCAAATTGTGATCTTCTTGGGATTATGAGTATCTCTAACTTTTCTATTGAAAAACAGGGAAACGTAGTTGGGGCAGAACAATGGGATGCAGATTCTGTCTAATTGTCCATACATCATGGCAAGCGAGCGATGTTGGACGGGTAGGTGAAGAAACATAGAACTAATATATATAACGACAAACTCGTTACATTAAGACCTACAGAAAACACTGATGGGTTCGGGGAAAGGATCTCCGGAATGTTGGGTAGCTGTGGTTAAATCGGGTAGAATACTTTATGAAATGGGACGGGTAGCAGAAAATATAGCAAGAAAGTCTAGCAACATCCAAAAGGATTATACGAACTCAGTTCCTTATTTCAAAATAGGAATGTAGAACGAAAGGAAAAAGTCTTCTTGTATACGAATTTTCTTTTTCTGTTTTGGACAAACAATATATCTTTTTCCTTTGGATTACTCTCTAAAAGTGATATGATCTAATCTGAGACCCATTTGAATGCAGTAGATAACAGCGGAGCCTGAGAATTGATGTGTATTCATATCATAGGGACTAGTAATCGACGATATGCTCATATTGGTGACATTATTGTTGCAATGATTAGGGCTGTAAATGAACAAATCTACTCATGAACGACTCGATGTTCGGTTCGGTTAAAGTTCGTTCAAGCTCGACTTGTTAATAAATGAGCTTGATCATGAACACAAATTTAGGTTCGATTTAATAAACAAACATAGCTTAAACAATAGGGTATTCGGCTCGAAAGCTCGCAAACATGCTTGATAAGAGGCTCACTGACATACTTGCGAACTACTCGTGAATAAGCTTGTTAACAGACTCGTGAACATGTTCAAAAATAAGAATATTATATTTATTATATATATGCAGCATTAAATTTTAGTATTCTAATGAGATTAAATAAGTTTCTATTTCATAATACTTTGATTCATGAAATCAAAACATAATTTTAAGTTCCAAACTTAGCTAGACTTGTCAATAATATAATTAACATGTATGTCTAAAGCTTGGCTAAGCTTGATTGAACAAAACTCGGTTAAGTTCAATTTAAGCTCTGCTCGGATCCCGTACGACCAAGTTTGAGTTCGGGTCGGATTTGGTCTGATCAAAGCTCAAGCTCAGTTCAAGTTCATTAAAAATTTAGTGAACAGAGCTTGAACAATCAGTTTTTGAACTCGGTTCAGCTCGGTTATAGTCCTAGTTATGATTAAGGAAGCAACACCCAATTCACCTCTAGAAAGATCAAATGCTATATGCACAGGTTTGTTACTTAGATTGCTATATTTTCTTAAGTAGGTTTTGATTTCTGTTTTTGGTCCACTCTCACTTTAATATTTAACATGTTCCTTTAATGGTTGATGTGTGTTATATATTGTTCTTGTATTTCCGGGTACCGAATATTAGACTTAGCAAATGAACTTGGTGATATTTGTTGTAACTAACAGTAGCTCCCTTCGATCCAAATAAATTTATTAATTCTTAATATGAAGCATTCTGCAGGGGATTTTACAAGGGATATTGTACTTATAAATTTGCAAGAAGCTATTTTGCGAGGGATTTATGTACTTGCAAATCAGCCAGAAATTGCAAGTGAAAAACTCTTGTAAAACTACAACAGAATCTGCAAGGGGAAAGATTTTCTGTTGCAAATCAAACGGAAATCAAATCCGTTGCACACCTATCTGCAGGAGCTCAAATTGAAACAGAATCAATCTGTTGCAATACTTCCTTTGCAACGGCAATTCCGTTGCATAATCCTTTGCAAAATACTGATTTTTTGTAGTTGTATATCAGGAATAATTGAAGGGAAGGAACTGAGCAAAAGTTTTATGTTTTAGTATATCGACAAAAGACGATATTGATCCTCATATAGGAAACAGATAGCACTTACAAAAAAAGTGCCCAACGTTAACCATGATTTACTATAACAGAAAATCTTGAACAAATCCACAACTTGGATAATTTCAAGCTCTACCGCTTGGACAAAATCAAAACGTAATTATTGTTTTATAATTATACTAATGGTATAACATAAACAAATTTGTATATACAGTATAAGTCTGCAACTATAATGATAACATAAAATAATGTTATTGAAAAAAAAGTATCTTTAATTAAAATATCAAAAATAAATTTTTTTAAATTATATAAAATTTCCAGCAATCTCCACTAACTTCAAAAAAAATTTATAAAAACATAAAATATCGTGGAAATTTCAAGTTTGACATATAATGTATTGTATTAGTATCTTTTGGATTATGCCAACAGCTGATAGATTAAATTTAACTTACTGGAAATTTGGTAAAACATATAGTTTATATAAATAAAAGATTCCCTGTGTAAGATTGGGATTTTACCTATGGCATTATACCAGTATAAGTTTTTTGTTCAACGCGGGTTTACACTGATAGGCCATAGATAGTGGCGGAGCCATAATCCCAGGTGGGTAGGGTTCTCTTGTTGACGAATGTTGAATGATGATCACATACTTTGGGGTATAAATAATTAGCACAGTAAATAATTAATGTTGTGAAGTTTGTTAAAGTCTCAAATCAGTTCATTTTTAATCGTAAATAGTGATAAACTTTATAACGTGTAAAATTTAATATTATTATACTTTAATTATTGGGTTGATGAATGAAAAATTGAAAATGAAATAAATATAAAAAAATTAAGTATACATGAGAAAAAAATTTAAAAGACTGTAACTAAAAAATAAATTAATGACACATAAATGAAAATAATTAAAATGAAATAAACCTTTAATATGGATAAGCGACGGCCCTTTTCTCCACTAAAGAAAGTAAATGTAGGTAGAAAGCTGTTGTGATGGCAAAAAGAAAAGAACCTTTTGCAACAAAACATTGAGTGTAGGAGCCACATTAGAACTAAAAAATAATGATAAAACAATTATAAATCAGTAGAGATATCACAGGCTATAAAAAGAATTTTCTAAAACATGAAAATCAGCAAGTCTAAGCTTCTCTTTGTTTGTGTTGTGTACTTTACTGTGTTCTGCCATGGCTTTAACAACCGATTCACTTGTAAGAGTGTTAGAGGTCTGCAAAATCAGTCCTCCGGAAACCGAGTCAGCCACCGAGTTATCCCTTCCTCTGACCTTTTTTGATACTTACGTTTTCTGTTATCATCCTGTTGAGTACATCTTCTCCTATGAACTCACCACCGATTCCTCCTCTTTCTTGTCTTCCATTGTTCCTAAACTCAAGAATTCTCTCTCTCTTACTCTCCTCCACTTCCTCCCACTCGCCGGAAATCTAGTTTGGCCACCACATTCCGATAAGCCTTTCATTTTTTATACTCCAGGCGATGGTGTTTCTCTCACTATTGCTGAGTCACGTGCTGACTTTGATTACCTCTCGGGGGACACGGTTCGTGAAGTTCCAGATTCCCATCTTTATGTGCCGCAGTTAGCTGTTTCAGAGACAAAAGCTGAAAAAATGGCGTTTCAAGTAACGGTTTTCCCTAACAAAGGGTTTTGCTTAGGAGTGAGTTTTAACCATGCTGTAATTGATGGAAGAAGTTTTATTCTTCTTCTTAAGGCTTGGGCTTATATGTGTAAGCATTTGGAGAGAGACAATGGCAGCCCGACTCTACCACCAGAGCTAACGCCATTTCTTGATCGGACGATCATCAAAGAGCCTCAACCAGGATTAGATATGGTGTTCTTGAACCATTGGATGAACATGATGACTACATCTTCCTCAGGTTTTATTTTTATCTTATTTTAACCAGAATTTCTATTTTGTTTGTTGGTGTTGAATCTAAATTGAACAAATTAAAAGTAGTTGTTTGGTTTTAATGAAATTTATGGAAGAAGTTTTGGAGAAGATGAAGAAGAATGAGTTTTGTTTCCTAAAGAATGTGAAAGTGTTTTGAAAAAAATTCTTGTACATTTGACTCACTGTAAGGTTCTGTTCTCTTCAATTTCTGAAATCTGAATTAAACTGAATTTAACTGAACTGAACTGAACTGAATGAACCTAAATTGAACTTAACTTAACTGAACTTAATAAACCTGAACTTAATTGAACTTAAAAATAAATATATTAATTATTAAAATAATAGTAAAACATAATAAATATAAAAATAAATAAATTATTAATAATCATTACAAATAATATTATTAATAACTGCCTATATAAAATAATTAATAAATCAATTTTAATACCATTAATAATAAAAATTGTTATAATATGTAAATTCATTTATTTAAAATTTTGTTATTCAAATAATAATTATTGTTACAATTACACGTACGTGAACTAATAATAATTATTATAATATATTGTAATTTGGATTAAAATTATCACTTATTATTGTATTACAAAAACGTAATAGCTATTTTAATTAATAAATATTTTTATTATATTATCCCATATCACACTTTCAAACTAGTTAATACTATGATTATAAATAAAAATATTATTATATTATAATTACATTAATACTATTATTATATCAATAACACTAGTAATTATCACTATTTAAAAATTATTTTTACTATATTCATAATCAATATTAAGAATATTAAATAATAATTATTTTTCTATACTAATATTTTTATCATTCTTCGTCTTTTTATTATTATTACTATTAATTTTTATTAAAGATTAATTAGAATAAT